>KK902390.1:2755-35605 GCA_000696445.1 Aquilaria agallochum | reverse complement strand
GCCGTGTCGGTAGCCACAAGGTTGCAAGGTGAAACCTTAGTGCACCTAGTCTACAAGGTGTTTATGGCCTAGTCTACAATAATCCCACCATAATTCCCTTGTACAACATAAATGGGAGAGGTTCAACTGGTGATTTATCATTAGTTAGGCTGGCAAGCTCAGCTTGCTAGTAGGCAAGGCAATGCCTTGTAGTTTAAGGACAAGGATGAGGAGAGGTCTTAATGGACCTAGTTTTATATATATATAATTCAGACCCTAAGGCTGTATGAGCTCACAGCAGATTACATATGTTATCATATGTAGTGTCCTTAGTAATTTTCTTGCAGGTACAATGAAGACCCTTATTAAGAATGTTTATGTTCTCACTCCCTAGTTATGTTGTGCAGATTTTAAAGTTGTTGGGCCGGGTAACCGCTGAAGGTTATCACGGTAGTAGCTTTTGTACAAGTATTGCACTTGAGAATCCTTGTGATTCTAGTCTACATGGGTAACTTAGATGGTTTGTTGGCCAAGTAACAGTACTAACTAGAGTCTTGCTTTGGCTGCAGAGCCTATTAGCACTTGGACAAGGACTTTTGAGGCTCACCACTGGGACTTGCATCCAAGGTGGGAGTTAGTTCAATAAGATCTCAGTTGATGCTTGTATATATAGTACTCTTAGTTGCCTCAATAATCTATGTTATAAAGAGTCCTAGACTTTAAGGTTGCTCTTAGGTGAGGGCATTAGTCTACTCTATGTATGAATGCTCCCACAAGTTGTTATGTGTAGTAAATTCACATAAATGTTGATTTTGTATGCTTTGGCTGTTTGAACTTATTTTCTATGGAAATCTCTTAGCCAAGTTAATGTTCTATGGGTTTTGTTAATCCAAGTCGAAGCATGAAGAGCATGCATCCTGCATATTCTAGGTTAATCAACTAGTATCATGAAGTTTTAATCCGCACAAATACACAGCTAGCCAATTGCAACTACTGTGAGACCAGCTCTCACAGGCTTCCTGGGCAGGGGCCAAGGAGGGCCGTGTCAATAACATTGCATAATATACATGCATAGGTTTTCCAAATTTTTTGCTCACTGATGAATTAGTAATAAAATAAAACCTTTTAAAAATTGTGCACTCATGCATAATAAATATTGTTCACTTAATTTAACTAATCAAAACTATAAATCAAATCTGTGTAAAGCGCTCATACATTATGAAAAATGTGCTTTCAACTAATTAAAAATCTGAGTCAAATCATGCAAAAGAAAAAACTTTTGGTATTTAATATGGTAAATAAAAGCATGTCCATTACCTTCATTTAAGATTTTATCATTTTAAATTTAATTATGTCATCAAAATTTTTATTTACCTAAAATTTCATGTCACATATCTAAAAGTCTGCCACACCTACAACTAAGGATCAAGATAGCCCTATTCCCTTTTCCTTAAAAACTTTTTACTTCTAGTATATACAAAAATTCTAATTAGCAAAAGGGAATAAAAAAGATTATGATAGATCATGAAAGTTAAGTACCATTATGGCAGGAATGTTATATCCAGGGACTAAAGAAAAGATTTGATCATTCTTCAGGAGAGTAAAACAAATTTGAAACGGTGGACATGTCACAAAAAGGGGTAAAATACTCTTGGGTCACTATAATGTTTTTTATGGGTAGTAATGTTCACCAATCTTTATGATGTGACAATCATGTCACCATCAGCAAATGTTCTACCCTCTAGCTGGCAACAGCAAGCGAAAGTGGGGGAGCATTATGCCAGACATGAAAAATTTAAGGATCAAAAGAGGGGTTTTACCATAAGTTGAAAGATGCCAAAAAAGAAAAAAAAAAGGCCACAGTGGAAAACTATTGTTGATGAACAGTATAAATGTTTTCTTCTTTAGAATATACGAGGTATGTTGGCCCACATGATGAAGTAGGTATTTTTTACAATAAATTTAGTAAAAAAAATTTAAATAATAAATAATTAAAAAATTTGAAGAAAAAATTAATTAAAGCCAATCTAACTTCAACAATAATTGAAATTAGGTAAATAGAAACATAACATAACTAAAAATTTGCTTCTTTTATCAACTTAAATTCTAATTTTTAATATCAATGAAAAATTTATTTTGAAAAATTATAATGGTTAAAGTTTTATTCTGAAAAACAAATTAAAGAAAAGCAACAAAAAAAGTTTGAACCAAGACTGAAAATGAAAAAATATTATATATTAAAGACTTAACAATTGATTTAATGAACGTAAAAAAATGGCTTAACACAAAAAGAAATAAATTATGATAACCAATGTCTTACTTTAGAATATAGTACATAAAAATAATAAAATTTTGGGGACCAAAAGAATAAATAGAAATAATCTAGCTAAATATTTATTAAATTTGAGGACCAAAATAAAAGATGGATGAAAAATAAGGACAAACATGGAAAAAGTAGAAGCTTAGGGATTAAACTAACATTTAACCAGACAACCTAAAACTGGAGAAATTACAAAGTAGACCCTAAAAAATGCGAGCATCTTATGAAAAAAGAATCGACCTTAAGGAATGGTCAATTGTATTTGAAAAATGGAGGAAAAAAGATAGGCAAAAGCAAAAAAAAAAAATGTTCATCTTTAATGATGAACAGTGAAAATCCCACGACTTTTAGAAGTAAGCAAGGTATATGGGTTAATTATAATATAATCAATATATGTTATTGATGGAACAATGTAAAAGGGTAAGATTTACCTTGATGTTAAGTAAAATTTGAGTATAAATAATTATAAGCACACAGAGTAATTAATTGAAGATGTATTTATATAGTATCAAAAAAGCATTAAAGATAATAAACGAAAAATGATTAGAGCAATTCTATTAATTAATTTAATAAAACCATTAAGAGAAAAGAAAGGCTTCTGGTGTTCATAGTATAGGATAACATTGCATAATATACATGCATAGGTTTTGTAGATTTTTTGCTTACTAATGAATTAGTGATAGAATAAAAACTTTTAAGAATTGTGCACTCATGCATAATACAAATTGTTCACTTATTTCAACTAATCAAAACTTTGAATCAAAGCCATATAATTAAAATTCTGAGTCAAACCACTCAAAAACAAAAAGCTTTTGGTATTTAATATGGTTAATAAAAGCATGTCCTTCACTTTCATTTAAGGTTTTATCACTTTAAATTTAAATATGCCATCAAAATTTTTATTTTCCTAAAAGTTCATATCACATATTTGACAGTTTGCCACACGTCCAATCGGAGATCAAGATAGCCCTCTTTCCTTTTCCTTAAAAACATTTGACTTCTAGTCTATACAAAAATTTTGATTAGCAAAAGGGAAAAAAAAGATTATGACAAATCATGAAAGTTGGGGACCATCATGGCATGAATGTTATATCCAAGGACTAAAGAAGAGATTTGACCATTTTGCATGAGAAATAAACAAATTTGAAATGGCGTGTTACAAAAGAGACAAAATACTCTTAGGTCCCTATAATGTTTATTATGGCTAGTAATATTACCTAAACTTTATGATGTAACAATCATGTCACCATCAGCAAATGGTCTATCCTCTAGTTGGCAATAACAAGTGAAAGTGGGGGAGCATTATGTCAAATGTGAAAAATTTAAGGACCAAAAGAGGGGTTTGACTATAAGTTGGAAGAAGCCAAAAATAAAAAAAAAAGCCATGGTGGATTCTACTGTTGATAAACAATAGAAACACTTTCTTCTTTAGAATATAGTATAATAATATAATTGAATCAGTTGCATATAGAGTGCAAGGTGGCGCTATATAGGAGTGAGCTATGGTAATTGTCACCACTAAATTTTAGAAAAAGTATGTAAGTAGTATATGATTTTTTAAAAAGTATTTATTATGACTTGATAGAATTTTATATGATGACCCTAATGTGTATATATACTGCAGTATTATTAGTTTTAACCTAAATTTATTTACATACTATAATTGAATCAGTTGCATACATAGAGTGCAGGGAAGTGCCACATAGGAGTGAGTGGTGGCAATTGTCATTACTGAATTTTTGAAAAATATGTAATTAGTATATAACCTTTTAAAAAGTATTAATTATGACCCATAGAATTTTATATGATGATCTTACTCATTAAAAAGTATATGAAATTAGTTTTGATTACCCCATTAAAATAATTTTTCAGTTTCACCCCTAATGGAGGGTCGAATTTGGGAGCTTGATGAGCATGAGTATTTAGCACATCCACCCGAAGATTGCCTCGATTCTAGTGGGGAGGACAAAGATTAATGTGTATGGCTGTAAATTAGCCAAATGGACACAAACAAGTTCTGTTTATTTTCATTCCTTTCACTTTCATGAATAAAATTTCTTTATTTTTATTTGAGTTCATTTGTTAATAATAACATTGTTGCAAACAAAACAAACTAAACAAATGAATATGTACATGAACACCAGTAACAAAACTTGTTGACAAATAATATGAACAGATGCATAAATGAACAATATAGATGAATATAAACAAATGCACTTAAAGGCTTGACCAAATATTCATTTTAAAGTGCACCAAAGTTGCCTTTGGACTTTAGGACAGAGTTCAAGTCTCTTGAGAATGAAAAAAAAACTCTCTCCTCATTAGGTTTTCTCTTATTTTCCTATCTTAAACCTTGTATTCACCTGTATTGTATTTTGAGTACAAAAAAACATAAATAAATAAAAAAGCATTTAAACGAACAAGAGCAAAATATAAATGTGTAACGCCCCCAATTTTATGAACCTTAATTTTAAAAGATATCTTAAATTCCTAGAATTATAAATCATTTAATTAAAAATATGATTTAGGAATTATTAATTAAAAATGATTTAGGAAATATGAGATAAAACATTTTCTTTTACTCTATTTTCCAAATAATAAGAGTATTAAATAAAATCAGAGTAATTGAGTGACAATCCCAGGAAAACTAATATATGGATAATGTATCAATTTAAACAAACCATATGTCCCTCTAGAAATCAAATAACACAAAGTTGAAACCCAATCCTAGCCAATTTTACTTTCGAGGGGCTATAGTGTACTTTCACTGAGTCTGCTCCACATCTTGAACCTCATTATATGGTTCAGTGTACTCTGTCTTCTCATAGTACTCATTTAAGAAAATATGTTAGAATGAAGGGTGAGTACAACTTGCTCAGTAAAGGGGAAGTATCAGGCCCATCACATGGGTTCTAATATTCCCGCAACAAACAACAAACAACAACGAATAATAAACTTTAAGTTATATCAATTTAATTAAAGAACAATTTCATACAACTTCATAACAACAATATCAAAGTCCTACTAGCATGCTTGAACTACCATGCATATGCATTATTCCTTTTACCGATTAAATCATATTTTATTGATCAATTGTTTAATCCAATACTTAAATGCTGTCGGACGAACCTAGGGTGGTGAGTGTGTACATCACCCACTCTCGAGATAATTCTTAGGCAGTGCCACTAGGGATGCCACCAAGCCAGAGCATCTCGGGATACCTATGCCGAGATAGAGCCTATCGTAATACCAGCCATAAGCATGGACCTTCGGCAGCTATGGTCTGGCAGCGCACCAATCATATCTCCATACTCCGTGTCAATATCGGGTCATGACTAAGGATACTCCGCCGCCACCCTAATATGTCTCTCGGGTTTGAATCGTCCGTTCAAAACCTTTCGTCTAAATTTTTGGCTTGTTAGGTCATGTGGATATGGTTTGTCACCAACCTTACATGCCTCGTGTTTTATCTTACTTGTTAAATCTTTTACTTAATGCAATCTTGTGTATGACAAACATCAATCATTTGCAACAACCAATTGATGCATGACTATATCTCATTTTGTTTAGTCCTTTTTAGTTTGTGTGCCATGATTCTAATGCATTCCATTCTTTTATCTTGTTATCTTAGCTTAGTGTTCCATGATGACATGAAAATCAATGATATCTTTTTTTTAGTGTATTTTTGATATATGTTTATCTCTTCTCTCATGAATTCTTTCTAAGTTTGTCATTTAGCATTTACGCTCCTAATCATTTACCTACTGACTTATATTAATTTATTATGGCCCTAACATGCCACTAACGGTCGCTTTTAATCTCATCACGTTGCTAACGAGCTTGTTGGCCCTAAACATGATACTAGCGGTATTTGTCTTACTTGTGGTGTTTGTCTTACCGGTCCTAAATATGGTCCTAATGGGTTTATTCAAGCGGTCCTAACATACTTCTAATTTAATTTTTGTTACAAACGGACCTAGTATGATACTAGCGCCAAACATACATCATATATCACATCATTACAACCATGCAACCAACCAACCAAAATTACATCTTAATGGAAGAGAACTAAAATAAAATAAAATAAAATAAAATTCTAGAAAAACTAATTAATTACCCTACCTATGTTGCCCACGCATTTAAAGATTTTGTTTAGCCTAATTGTTTACTTAAAAAATTATTATTTGGGTTTTTGCTTATTTTGGGCCTAAGAGGGCCCATGAGAACTAACCCGCTTTTCCCCCTTACCTAGTACGGAAAACACGATGAATTGGGGTAATTTCATAGAACGGTCATACAAAATTTTAATAAGGAAGAAAATTAGAAAAATTTACTAAAAATTGGAAATTTCCTGAATGGTACTTGGAATGTTTATGTTCTTGGTATCTAGGTTGAAATTTTACCTAGTGAGCAAAAAAAGATCCCGCGGTGTCTCCGGTGGCCTCGTGCCTATCCGGGATTGTGTCGGGAGCCTTCTTGATATTGATCCTAAAAATTACGGTGGCCACACACTAATTTATATGCTCATTTAATGGCTGTAAAAACTGATCTTGGAAGGAAAAAATTTTTATTTCGGTTATCGATATGTTTTCGGGATCTCTGGCGCCCCGGGAGTCCAAAAAAGTTCCAAACCTTCAAGTAAGGATTTTCTAACCCTTTGTAACAACATGGACAGCAAAGATAAGATAATTGTTAGGGCTGTAAGATTTGAAATTGGCAGCCAAAAGAATTTCAAAAAGGCTACGGTGGCTTATCAAGGTTTAGGAGCAAGTATGAACCCGATTGCATCGGAAACGAGTGCAAGAACCCAAAACTTGGATTAACAATGATCTACCACGAATTTACAGCAAAAATATAAGGCTTTAGGTGCTGGAAGAAAAGAAAAAAAATTAAAAGAGTAATACTGAAGAATTTTGGCTCACCCGAATCAAATCGGGGATCGTTGGTACTCATAGGATCGCTTTTGGTGTCCGGATATGATTTCCCTTCAACTTAATGAACCTAAGCAATAATAGGTAATTAAATAAAATAAAAATAAATAAATAAAATTGTTTGGATGATGGAGAAATAAAGCCCAATGGCTGGACTTATGACGATTCGACAAAGAACGCAATCGAGATGACAACGATGCACAATGGTGTGATGATGATTCTTCTAATTCAATGACTTATCCTCTCCAAAGAGCAAAACCAGCAATATTGGATCGGTTAAATGGCTATGTAGATGGAGTAAGAAGAATTTCAGAGAGAAATATAGTAAAAAATATTAGAAACTAATTTGTTTGGCAAGAGTAAGATTAATGGCCATGGCGTCGTCCTTGGGTGGTGTGGCTTGGAGGCTGGAAAGAAAAAAAAAATAGTTGAAGGCAACAGAATGAATATGCCTAGGTTTTGTTTTTCAAGATTTCAGATCTTGAATTAGTTATAATTACAGGGAGAAGGGAAGAAATAAAAAGTAAGGTTAATGGGATAATGGCAATATTAGTCAAATAAGAAAAAGGTAAGTAGATTAAATAGGTTTAATTTGAATATATATATATATATATATATTCTAGTCAGTCATGCGGCAGGAAGTTATATTTTTATACTAAGATAAAGATTAGGGTTAAGTAAGAAATTATCACATGCAACAAAAGCATGAACCCGGTTTAAACCCTTCCCGTGTGTAGGCTAGATTTTTGAAAACCTGAGCAAACGAATTTAGAATTGAGTGACGTAAATTTTTTTGGACTCATTTTTGTGAGAAGAATCTAATGGTGCTCCTATATTTTTCATTCGATGCTCATTTGGAAATGACAAAAATGCCCTTAGCCTAAAGAAAATGACTTTGAGCTTCCGGATTGGAATTTGACTTAACGACCACTAAATAAATTATCTAAGGATCAAGATTTTTAATTTTATTTTGATTTTCTAAATTGGTAGCTAAAATTACAAAAATACCTTTGAGGTTAAAAGGGTAATTTTTGCATTTAGGGTAATTTGGAAATTTTCTTTTTCTTAAATTTTTTTTTTGGGTTATTACAAAATGAGTAAACTAATGGAAAAATAAACAAAAAAACATAAACTAACACTAATTGAACTTTTTGTGAATATAAACCAATAAACAACACATTTGAACATTTTTGTTTGTTTAACTTAAACGAATATAAAATTTTCCCATATTCATTCATTTAACTAAATAACAGGTATAAACAAAATATATACCATTTAGTGAATGACCTAGCCATCCAAATGCATGGTCCAACTTTTGACTCCTAACCCCTAACCTAAACCTTTTTTAAATTGCATGTAGCTTTTGCTAATTTCTTATTAATTATTTTCCTGCTGAACCTAATTATTTTAAGTTGTTTACAATTAATATTACAATTACATGGGCTAACCCAAATTTATTTTACGGATTAGGTTCTGTTGTTGGTGTAAATTGGCGCTTTGTTCAATTTTGGTTTTACATTTGTTTTCTTTCATTTTTTTTTATCTTGTTAACTAGAAATAATTTTAAGTTTATAACTAAATGTCTAGAGTATTATAGGAAGGAAAATTAGTGCGGACAAAAGGCCTAGTGTCCCTACTATTCTGTTAAAGGGATGGTAACTCATCTAATTTTTTGTTTTCGAGTATTGATCGGAGAGAGCAACAACTCATTCTTAAAATTAATTAGCATTTTTAAGACTAAAGTTCGAAGCAAAGAAAGGGGAAAGCTCTTTGTTTTTGGTTCTTCTATAGTTTGATCATCCATAGTCATAAGAATCCTTAGTTAGAATGGGATTCTAAGTCAATACTTTTCTTTTGGTTTTTTTTTTTTTTGAGATTTTGAGAAAAGTTGCTCTTTAGATAGCACACAACAAAAGTTGTAAGCTGTGGTTGGGGGAGTCTCTATGGTATAATCATTTAGTTGGGACATGAGAGGTGGTGGTTTACATTGTGGCAGATGTTACCGATTTAAAATGAATTTTGCTCCATATTTCACACATTCACAAGATAAAATGCATCCACATTTAAAAGCCTATAAATATTGTAGTTCTAAATTTGTTTTGAAATCTACTACTCTGTATGAGTTTTGTCAATGAGTTAATTATTTTTCTCCAATCATTTTATGTTGTATCAAATTTATTGCCACTTTTTCTATTTTAGCAAATTTTAAAATACCAACATTTCATAAAAAAAGCATTAGTTTTATTTACTTGCTATTAAACAAAAAATTATGAAAATATCATAAATTATGGTGATATAATTTAATATTAAACTATTGAGCTCCAAAGCAAAAGTTCAATTAGCATGAAAACAAAAGGGTTCTTCTATAGTAGAGAACTATATTTCTTTCTCCATGTATAGAAAAGAAATTGTAACCATTGGCTCTTAAAATGTTAGTTTTGGTTACTTGATTAAAAAAATGTGACCTAGTTAGAAAGTAAAATAAGAAATAAGAAAAAAAATAATTGTTAGTGAAAAAGGAAAAAAAACCAAAGAACAAAGAGGAAAACATAGGTAAGTTGTCAGCTTTTTTTATGAAAAAAACAATCTTCAAACACTTGTCTAATCTTTGTTTGACATTTTTTTTTATCTAAAATCCACAAAAAAAAAATTATGAAGCTTTTTTGTGAAGAAGAGTGTTTAGGGTTTGAAAGGAGGTTAGTGTTCTAGTTATACTAATCAGTTTTAGTTATTCTCAATTGAAGCATTAGTTATGCCTTTTATCATGTATCATTCATATTTTTCTATTCAATCTAATTAAAAAACAAAAAATGAGTTTTTTGGATATGATTGGAATTGGTTTATTTGCAGTAAAATGTCAACAGTGATGTCTTATTTCGATATTACAATCTCTTAGTTGTACATGAAAATTTCATGTCTAAAAATAACATTTCTTATACATAACATTTCTTTGTTTAGAATAGCAATCTCTAGATGTGATATAGTGTTTTATTAGTATATGTATTAATATCTTTGTTTTTCTGGTTTTAATGATAGCTTATGTTTTATTAAAATGAAAGATACAATAATGTGGAAATGATAGGCAAAGAAATGTAGCAGCAACATTATTGGATGTTGGTTTAGGTGATGGTCATGTTCAAAGAAAAAATGATCCAAAAAAAGGAGAACAACAAAATAGAGAAGAGGAGACCGGTGACGAAAAGAAAAGAGCAAAACAAACAAAAGGCCAAATTTAGGGTGAGGCAAATAAGTGAGTTAACATGGAAATTAATAACTTGTCTGATATATTTTTTTTGTTGGATATGATGTTCATAGTTTTTATTTCATATGTAATTGAAGTTATTGAAGTGTGATTTTAATATGGTGTTGAATAAGAATTTGATGACCTTTTGAAGGAATCTCTATGATTTAGAATCAAAGAACAACATTTTCTTTATATTATATAACAATTACCATATAACTTAAAGCACTCTAATGCTGTACAAGTAATCGAATTCAAAATAATTGATGTTAATACAAAGGAAGAAATTTTCTACACTTTAAATAACAGTTCTAGTAGAGATAAAAGTGATGCCTTGGCATGGAATTTTTTTTTTCTCTTCAAACATAATAACAACTTTTTAAGAATAAAAAGTGATTCTCAACCAGAAAATGACAATTTTTTATATGATATACAAACTGACCATATTTACATTTCGAGTTGGATGATTTTATGTATCAAGAATGTAAAGAAATACTCATTGCATTTCATAAAAACTGACCTTTTTATTATTCACAGCAATTAATTTATGATTTTATTTATTTTAAAATTTGTTATAAAAAAATATGAAATTTTTATATGAAAATGAAAATTTAAAGATTATAGTTTCTAAATATCATTTTTAAGAATTTTTTTTCAATACATATTAATATAAATGTGTTTAGGCCAAATTTCAATCAAAAAAAGGTAAAATGGTCAATTAATGCAAAACAGAGAGAGTAACTGGCTTGTAAGTTAAAGCTTCTGGTATGTAAAATAAGGGTGCTGCAATAAAAATAAAAAAAATGTAAAAAAAATAGTTGGTAAGTAATTTAAGGTGCTTGTAATGCTAAATGATAGTAGTGGAAAATAATTGATATATAAGGAAATTACTAGTTTGTAATTTAAAGCTCCAAAAATATATACACAATGGTACTAGCATGTAAATGTTTGGTATGCAGACAAATAGCTAATATATAATTTGGCAGGTTCTTGGTATGCAAAATGAGGGTAATGAAATGAAAATAAACACATACCAAGAGACCTTATATTAACATTGCAAGTGAGATACTTTTACATACCATAGTATATTTCAAAATAACTGGCATATAAAGAAATAATTGGTATGTAACTTTAAGCTCCCGACATGTAAAATGAAAGTATTGGAATGAAAATAACTTATATGTATGAAAATAGCTGGCATGTAATTTAAGGCTTCCAATATGTGAAAACGAGGGTATTGGGATGTAAATTTTTGGTTTATGAGAAATAACTAGTATGTAATTTGATAGAATCTGCTATGTAAAATGAGGAAAATAAAATAAAAATAGGCACATACCTAGAGACATTATTTACATTCCGAGATATGTTCTTTTGCTTACCTTTGTATATTTTAAAATAACCAGTATGTAAAGAAGTAACTTTATATAACTTAAGACCCTCAATAGGTAAATAATAGTACTGAAATAAAAATAACTGATATATAAAAAAATGCATGTTATGTAATTTAATGCTCTTGTTAGTGGCAGAGTTAGGAATTTAATTTATGGTGGGCCAACAATATAAACAAAATGTTTATACAAAAAAATTATATTAAAATATTTAATTTATAGGATAGAAAATATGAATAACATTTGCAACTTAAGCTGTACATGACTCTCTTTGACATCAAAAAAATCACTTAGAATAGAGTCCTTACTAAGAGTCTTTGCAATGCCTTGTTCAGTATAAATAACCAAATTATAAAAAAAAAACTTATCATTCATTTAGTTTGTTGTATATCTGGGTTTTCACAATTTTTATATTGCGGAAAATGCATATTCAATTGTAGTAGTCTAATAGATATTGGAAGAGTCAAAATAAGACAAATTAATTTATCAACTAAATATAGACTAAACTAAAGCTAACACAGTCACATTCTATAGAAAAACACATTAAAGAAAAATGGGAAACCAAAAATAACAATAATCTATCATAGTCTAGCTCTTTCTATCTGATTTAATTGAAAGTTAGACAAAGAAAAATATTTTAATCAGATTATATGATCAATCTAAATACAATTAATTCAACTTGTGATTCCGTTTTTCTATAAACTAAGGTAAGAAGCAATTTCTTAATCTTTTTTTTTTCAAGAGGTAATTTCTTAATTTTTTTTCCATGTTCGTAGCAACCAAATGGAGCTTAGAGCATGGTTCATGAGAAAACTTGAAGAATTAATTTCATATAGGAAGAAAACATAAGAGTACGGGTGGATAATCAATATTTGATGAGAAAACTCTTAGTGGAAGATTAAGTGAAAAACCCGCGAAGATGGATGCAGAGAAAATGATGCTTTTTTTTTTTTTTGCTATATAATGGGTTACAGCACTAAGAATTAGGGAAAACTAAGAAATAAAAAAGGCTTCAATCAATTATATAAAAATTAATCAACCGTTAAAACTTAAAAAAAATAGTAAAATGGGCCATAGTCTACCCAAATTATTATATAGCTCAACCATTGGCTCTTGGTATATAAAAACAATGGTGCTTGGATGTAAATTTTCAATATGTGAAGAGATAGTTGGAATGTAATTTGATAGGTTCCCAGTATGTAAAATGAGGAGAAATAATTGGTATGTAATTTGATAGATTTCTGGTATGTAAAATTATAGTAATAAAATGAAAAAAATACATATACTGAGAGACCTTATTTACATTTTAAGTGAGGTACTTTTAATTTTCCATAGTACATTTTAAAATAACTAGTATGTAAAGAAATAACTTGTGTGTAACTTGAGATCACCGGCATATAAAGTGATGGTATTGAAATAAAAAATAACTAGTATATAAGAAAACACCTGTTATGTAATTAAAGGCTTACAGTATATAAAAATAATGGTACTAGGATATAAATTTTTAGTATGTGAAGAAATAGCTGATATGTAATTTCATAGGTTCCTGGTATATAAATAAAGATAGTGGAATCAAAATTGGCATATACTAAGAGACTATATTTACATTTTGAGTGAGGTACTTGTACATATCGTAGTATATTTCAAAATAGTTGGTATCTAAATAAATAATTGGTATTGTTGCTTGAGGCCCCTGATATGTAAAATGAGGGTACTTCAAAAAAAAAAATAACTGGTATGTAAAGAAATAACTAGTGTATAATTTAATGCTCATAATATGTAAAAAATAAGGTACTATGAGTAAATTTTTTGTATGTGAAAAATTAACTTGCATGTAATTTGAAAGATTCTTGATATGTAAAATGAGGGTAATGGAAATAAAATAGACACATATCAATAGACCTCTATATTCTGAGTAAGGTACTTTTAAATACTGAAGGTTCGCTTGATATTCTAAAATTACTGGTATGTAAAGAAATAGTTGGTATACAATCTAAGTCTATTGATATATAAATCGAGGCTTTCAGAATGAAAGTTTTTCAAAAATTATATGCTTGATCCCTAAAGTTTTCAAAAGATTACAAAATTATGTTTAAAAATTACACATTTAGTCCATAAAATTTTATAAGTTGACAAAATTATCTCTAAAAAATAACATGTTTAATCCCTGAACTTTTTAAAAATTTATAAAATGGTCCTTTCATAATTACAAAATTAGTCCATAAGCTTTTGTGAAATTTATAAATATATCATTAGTTTTTATAAATGACATTTTAGTCATTGTTAAATATAAAGCATTTTCTTAAGATAAAATGACCTTTATGTGCACTCTAATGACAATTTTTTCTATCAATATGACATTTTCTGATTCAAGAATAACAATATTATTATTAAATTTGACATTTTTTGGCACAATAATATAATAGCGTTATCTACTATAAATATGACATTTTCATTCAATATCGATTATATCTTTTTTTTTTCACATCTCTAAATCGTAAATTTAAAAATTCTCTTACTATTCTACATACTTCATACATTTTCTCATTATTATTATTTTTTCAACATATTAGATGTTAATTTTATTTTTATTTCATGTTTCCATTATTTCAAACTCGAACTTAAAGATTTTATACATTTGTCCCTCTTAAGAGTATTAATAATTCTAGTTCTCACACCTTATTCACCTTTGAATTCACTTTACCCAGGATTCATGTGCAATCCAATATTTATATTACAATTACATTATGTTCATATTAGAAACTATATGTATTGTCTAAAACTCTAACTAAAGAAGTCATATAATGGCCAATACATGTTACTCACACATTCTTTCACTAATTTGTTAATCTATTATTCTCATGTGTTACTCTTTTCATTTATACGCTGTTATAAGATAACTAATACATATGTTTTACTTTCTTATAAATTAATAATTTTTTTTCATTTTCTTAATCTTATTTTTCGTTATGTACTTTACTTTAAAATGATATCTACCCTTTAAACTTTTCATCTGTATTTTATTAGCATTCAAAATACTTAGATATTTAACAGTATGACCAAGTAATGCACCATTTTGCTTCCATATATTTTTTATGTGTTTTTTTTAAAGCTTGCACACAAACACACAAATTCATATAATATAATTTCTTCATTTATTCAAGCTGCTACCTTTCCTTGTTTTATTATTTTTATTATTTTTCATTTATTATTTAACTTTATAAGCATTTTACATATCTGTTACATGTTTAACAGATTAATAGGTTATAATAAGTCATGTGGCACCACTTTAATGTTTCTCCATGGATGCATCATTTTCATACTTCTCTACCATAGAATTTTCTAAAACAAATATATGAAAATGAAAATGAGGCAGATGTTTGCATTCATGTCATATATTTTTATGCATTTTTATAACTCACCTTTGCGCACTAACTTTGTATTAGACATAATTGAATGCATCAATTTTTTGGATTAATAGCAATTTCTCTTAAGGTTTAATTTGAATTAGACATACACAAGTAAGTATGAGTTGAGTAAGCCTGAAGCCTAATCTAAACCATTTTTATTGGGTTGAGCTAGGTTAGGTAAAAATTGGTCATGGTTCGATGGTTAGTTTCACTTCTAGGAGAATTATCAATTTTGGGTTGATTCTAGCTCCACATGTAGCCAACCCAAGGTATATGTATAAAATATATACTCCTTCTATCCCATATTCTTTGCACAATTTTTTTTGGGATGCCCCAAATTATTTGTACCATTTCCTCTTTTAGTAAATTTTAGCAAATAAAATGACTAGAATACCCCTCCTTAAACCCCACTAACCCTTCGACCTTCTCTTTTGCCCCTTACCCGATTGCAATCTCAATAGGTAGATGGTACCAAGATTTTTTTTTATTCTGGCTTAATCGTCATAATTTTCTAAGTCCTACCAGCAACATTTCGTCCCCGTTAGGGTTCACATGTCAATTGAGGAGAAAAGCCAGTCGACAAAGTTTCATCCTCATGTAATCTTCGACATTTTTAACTGCTATATGAAATGCTCGAACTAGGTGAAACAAGATCAAGGATGGCAATGGATCAAGGAGGCAATGGCACAACTGATAATGATGGAGGATACAAGAGGCGATGTTGTGATCAATGAGGGGAAGCACGATTAATGCTCAAACTAGGCGAAGCAAGATCGAGGATGGCAATGGATCAAGGAGGCGATGGCACAACTGATTGCGATGGAGGATTGAAGAGGTGATGTTGCAATCAAGGAGGGGAAGCATGATTGATGACGGTGACCAATCAAAGAGGTGATGTCGCCATCGAAGGTAGTAGATTGAGAATGTGATCGCTTGATTGAGGAAGCGACAGAGTAAGTGGACGGCACGATGAAGGAGCCACTAGATTTGGTTTGGTGGTACAGCGGACGGGGAAAGAAAATGGGTGGGCAAAGGGTAAAAATGAAAAAATGTACAACAGTTAAGCATTTTTTAATCTCCGTGTCATACAGAAGTTGTGTAGAAAATATGGGACCGAGGAGTAATAAAAATTATGATATTATCAAATTATTCATATATTTATGTATGAACAGGTACATTTAGACGTTTACATTACTCAATTGCTCGTATATTTATACATGAACATGTACATCTAAATATGTATGTTAAAAAAAATGATCTTATTAAATTGCACATTTACTAAAAACATTGTACATTTAAACATGGATTAAGTTTTGTATTATGTTGAATATTCCTTTAATTGGTGGTGGATACAATTTTATTGAATTACAAAGTTATTAATTTATATCTATATGATAGAACTAAAAAACCAGAGAATCAAAATTGAAAAAAATAGACTAATGATTCTGGTTTTGTTCGATTCTTGAGTTAAGTAAGATTTTTTTGAAGCCATCACTATTTTTAAGTTAGTTCGATTTCACTAAAAAATTGAACTAACCTAACTCATGCTCACCCCTAAATAAATGTGGCTAGCAGGTTAGGTTGACCTGGCCTTCACCGAGATTAGTTAAGGGTGAAACTTGGGCCAGCTTGGGTAACAGGAATGTGTGGGCCAAACATGGGCCTAGGGAGTGGGGCAAGAAAATTAGGTATGGGCTGGCCCAAACACACAGTAAGCCCAGGACTAGGCTCAGACCGGACTAACCCAGTTGAGCCTGTTTGGGCCAGATTCAGGATGGCCATTATAAAGGGTGGTAGGTAGTTAAAATTAAAAAAAAAATTGGAAAAGTGACTTTTTTTGGCCTCAAACGGTAAAAAATGATTGTTTGAGGCCAAAATGTCATTTTACCCCTTCCAACCCTTAAAAATAGCTAGTCTTTTAGGGTAATTTAGTCCAATAAAATTTTGACTCTTTTATAAATAAAGAGGCTCATTTTCATTCTTCATCATACTAACTTCTACAATCTTTCCAATAAAAATTTTGGCTCTTCTATAAATAAAGAGGATTATTTTCATTCTTCATCATACTAACTTCTACAATATTTCTTCTAAATCTACAACGTTCTCTTATATTTACTTCTAACTTTTTGTTATCAACTATATTCTTAATCCTTTGTTAATCTCTTCTTAATTTCTTTTTAATCTCTACTTTACTTATTCTTCTTCACTAATGGCATCATAAAAAAAGAGTACTAACATAGGTGTGGAGAGGTCCTCATCCTACACCATTGGCGGATGGCAAGTTGGGATTTTTTTTTCGTTGCATTAACAATTGCTCATTTCAAGGTTGAAAGTTCCACATTTGAAACAATAGTAATGGCAATGATATCAATATGGTGAATGCTAGTGTGGAGCATGAGTAACAATTTTCTAATGGTGACGTGGAGAAAGTGTTGGCAGCCATATCAGATGAAGTTAGAAGAAACAAGTGACAACCAATACTGCAAAGCGAACATCTCAACGACACAGATGGCATATTCAAAAAGACTACCGGGAAAGTGTTGGAGCACTACGATGTCATTTTGGAAGGAGAAACGAGGTACAGGAAAAGCAACTATTATGGCAAAAAATTACTGCATAAACTCAACTTTGAAATGTGAATGTTAAAGTGCCATTTGGAGAATTTCAATAAAGATCTCTATGCCAGAAGTGGTGCTAAACAAACACAACTAATGGAAAATGGGGAGCAATGTCGGTCTAGATATTTTTATTGTTTAATCCAAAAACTTGTAGACAATATCTAATTAATTGGATGATACTCATGAGAAAAACCATTTAAAAAAGTTAAAGATTTAACATTTGGAAACTATTATTGTTGAAAATTAACTTGAACCTGATTTATAAAAAAGACATCTAGACAAACTGCTATAAGAAAAAACCTTAAAATGTTTGAAGCTAGGAAATATAATTTACAGGCATATTTTTCATGCCTAAATCATTGTGTTGTGTTTACAAGTGTTATGTGGACATTACCTATAAGCCATGATTGTTATTACATCACTATACATTGGATAAATGATAATTGAGTAACTAAAAAATGTATAATTGCATTTAAGTGCTTGGAATCTAATAATACTGGCTACAATATCTTTTCATGTGTTTTAAATACATTAACACATTGCTTGAATTTTCTTATGTTGACAAAGTTTTGTCCATATCATTTGAAAATGCTTCCAATAATAATTTTATAGCACAAGAATTGAAAAAAGAGTTGAAATTGCCTTTGGATGAAGTAATTTTCCATGTTCATTGTTTATATTACATTTTTTGAATTTGTGTTTAATATGGGCTACACTTTTTCAAACTGAAATTATCTCAATTCATAATGCACTGCTATTTTTAAAATAAGGCACAAAATGTCTCATGATTTCCATGAAAATAATTTATGGTTTAAAATTGATTGTCCCACACAATGAAACTATACTTTTGAAATATTGAAAGATGCATAATCATTTGCAACACTTTTGACACACTTTATAAATGTGAAAATGGGTTTAAAAGCATTAACAAACATCATGTTCAACAAATATTTTGAATTAAGTTAGTTGCTAAAATAATTTTACGAGGCAATAGTTTTTATTTGGGGTTTGCTACCTAATTGTGCACATAGTTTTGATGTATTTTGTAGATGTTGTTTATGTGCCATTAATACAAAGAAATTCCTCCTATCTATTTAGTTGCACCTACAATTGACCCGAATGTAAAATTTACAAGTACATTACGGTTACTTGAGTCATATTACCACCAATTCTTAGAGCAAGCATGTATTTCTGCACTTAATTTTTCTGCTACTACTGACCACCAATTATGTGAGTTGTACAAAATATATTGTGTTTCAACATCAGCTTCATCATCTTCATCACGTTTCAAAACTTGCTGCCCAAATCCTGAAATGCCTTTAAGCCACTGTCACGAGCTTGGCTGAATGGGATGACAACCTCAACACCTTATTCAAGTAAAATGAGGAAAACATTTTGGAATGATGGGAGAATGGGAAGGCTAGATTTGCCATATTGTCCATCATTACCCAAAATATCTTGGCCATATTGGTCTTAACAACTACTTCCAAGTCAGCTTTTAGTGCAAGAAAAAAAGTGATATTAGAGAAATGGTTGAGGTTGACACTAGAGAATGTTAAGGCATGTGTCTACAACAACGATTAAGGCCTTGCTGCTTTATGACAGCAAGACAAATATCTTAAAAGTTTTGACAATGAGGTGCTGACAGAGGATGATGACCGATTCTTTTCCTCTTTTTTATTTTTACTCTTAGTTTGTAATTGGTTTGACTATACTGTTAAGTATAGATTCTAGGTTTTTAATAGTTGTTTTTTTCATTTTGAAACCTTTTACTAAAATTTCATGTAAAGTACATTCCGATTATTGTAAATGCTTCTAGAATTTGTAGTTAATAAAATTTACACATGTGATGGTGTCTTCCTAAGCCAAAACAACATTAAGTAAATTAAAAAATTTTAAAACTAGCCCATTCCCTACTTGGCAAGCCTTGACTTGGGCCATGCTTGAGCATCACAAACCCAAACCTAGGCCCAGCTGGACCAGGTCAGCTCGTTGACCACCTCTACCCCTACATACATGTACCTTAATATTAAATTTTGAATTTTTTAAATAAACTATTTGACAATTGCATATCAATAAATTTAATGTCCAATATTGCCTTTATGTTGCTACATTTGATCAGGCATGTAGTTTAAGATGAGAGGAAAAGTTTCCATTGTGTGTTCTAATTTCACCCCTCCATTCACCTCTCATCACCAAATCCAATGGCCCATTCCACCCAATAATCCTTCATGAAAAAGGCCTAGAACTCATTTTTCACGAAAAACATCATGAAAAGCATCCACTTGATCATGAATAGGATCAACATGGAAAATGAATCAAATGTTTGAACTAGGAGTTGATTGTGCAAGGTCTTTTTGATGAGCTTCGTGGTAGTTTCGATCCAGTTTTATGGAAGTTGGCCTTTATCGAAGTTGGTGATGACAAGATTGAACTGCTTGATTCAAGTGAGTTGAGTGGGTTGAGGCTATAAGGGATTTTTACATATATACAAATCATTTAATTAAATAATGGGTGATAAGGTAAAATTGATATTAAAAACTTTCTAAATAGTGAAATATTGCATCCTTCTTCACAAAATAGTACCGCATCCATCCCAAATCTTTTTGTATTATTTTAGTTTTTTAACTTGTGTTGACTTAAATTTATTTATAATAATATTTATTACAGAATTTTAAAAAATTACATTTAAAAACTATAAGTCCTTTACTTTCTAATTATATTTTAAAAAAAATCACAAATATTAATATAAATAAATTTAAGCCAAACTTAAGTTACAAAAATTGAAATAGTGCAAAGAATTTAGGACAGAGGAAGTACTTGTTACATCATTTTTAGAACGAATTGAGTAATTTTCTGGCAATTAATAGAAAAACTAAATTATACTTGCTCAATCAAAATAATTGTCCACATTTCTATTTGAGTTGTTTCATTTTAATTATCCACTTTTAGAATTAAAGTGCTAAATTTAATATATTGACTATTATATCCTTAAATGTATATTAAAAATGTTATAATGCAAAAACATATATGCATCAAATGAGCATTAAAATCAATATAGTACTCAATTGACAAGAGAAATGTTGCAGTTATCGTGACTTCCTTAAACCATGACTTTGTATCAATTTGACAATTATTTTGGAAGGAACAAGTAAATTTTTTCTTTTGTTTTCTTGGTTTTTAAATCCATGGTGAAAGTTCATGACCATGGTGATTAAAGTTTTAACTTGAGTCATAGAAACTTATATTTCTATGACTCTTGAAATAAAAATGTTTGAAATTTAAACTATTTGACAACTGTCTCTCATTAAATTTAAATTGTTAATAAATATTTTAACAGTTAATAAACAATTTGATTTATGAATTTTTTTTCTCCATGAATGCAAGACAATCTTCATTATGTGAAGTAGTGGCAAAAGTGAGTTGAGCTGAGCCTGAACACCGCAGACTTGAAGCTTGGCTCAGCCTTGAAAAATGAGGCTTAAATCTCAACTTGAAAAGTTATGAGTTTGGTTTAGTAACTCAATAGACTCAAAGCTTGATTCAAAATGTAAGCCCGACTCAAGCTCAATTCAAAGTTCGACATTACTAAAATTTTGTAATTTACCAACGTGCATTTACCAATGGACCAACAGGCAGTTGTTGGTAAATGCACGTTGATTAATAGTTCATTAGAAATTTTTTTACCAACGCAAAAAAATCAAGCTGTTGGTAATTAGCAACACGTACCCATTTGTAATATGCATATTGGTAATTATCAACAGTCATGCACTAGATGTGTTTTTCCAATCGGTGAACAGATTACCAACGCACATGCACGTTGGTAAATGTTATAACATTGGTACATTGTCGGTTCAAATACCAATTAGGAATTGCCTGTTTCCATCAATTACAAAACTTGATACATCATTGTACAGGTTCCCACATCCTTATTACGGAGTCCAAATTACACAAAAGTAGTAATTTCATTTCAATAATGTGCATCATATGTTCTAGCATACATCATAATTAAAAAAAAGTACATATATGTCTTCAACAATCCATACAAGCTAGCATAATGACATCTCAGGAATTTCATTTGAGTCTCAGGTCAATCAAAGGTTGTCCAAGTATGATAACATAGGAATCAGGACATGATTTACCTATTGAAGACCGTAACCAAGGAAAGTCAACCATCTCCTTATTATCCGAGTCTCAGTCAGCAGGATACTGTAGAACTGGTTAAGCTGGTAGGCAAGGAAGGTTCAGCGAATGACAAATAAACTCTAACTGCGCCCGGTTCGCCTCAAGTTTTGCTCCATGTCTCTTTTTCAATCTTTTCAGCTTCTTCTTGTATTTGGCGTCCCTTCGCGCAATCTCCTTTGCTATCATCTTCTGTACTTACTCGTTGAACTACGGCATATGAGTGAGGTCAACAGGTAGGACGCCACCAGGCATTCAATGGCCTGGTATAACACACTACTCAGATCCTAAACAAAAAACATGCCCTCTTATTTTCCCTCTAGATGCAGTACTAATGATTGCAATTTCATTAATTGCCTCTATTTCATCCTCTTGTTGTGTTTGCTCCTTAATCTCAGCACTGATGTGAGCCTATAGAAATATAGTAACACATTTAAGTTAGTGATACGTGGTTTATGGTAAGTGTTTTAAAAATAGTATGAAAAAGCAGTTATTACACTTACAGCAACTTTTTCACATCACTTTTTGACATATTGTCCATTCTTCATTTTATGTGTTGCCTGGAGGACCTTAAACAAGCCAGGGTCTTTCTTCTCTAGATCTCTCTTTCTTTCTCTAATAGAATGTTAAGTCAAACTAATATGTTTCATTAGTAAATGATTTTCTTATATGTAAAACCTAAGAACAGAAAGGGTATACCATTTGATCTTGATGTGCAGACATCGAGATGGATCCCTCTGCATATGTTGCACTGCACGAGCCAGAGTGTGCATCCTCGTCACTAACGAATGAACGGATTGCCTTGAATTTAGCAGAATTCTGAAGGAACTCCAGACTGGCCCAATATGTCTCCATTTCTACATATGCAGCATCGGACATAAATTTTGCCTTTGCTCAACGTTTAATAGGATCCTTCACATGCCCGATGTCTGCCATGATGTTTTGGTAATGTTGTGCCCTCATGATATGCCATATCTGACACACTTCATTATGGTGTATTGGATCCAACATACAACTCCTCTGTAAATGATAATATATCAGACATAAAACATGAAGGATGCAAGTATCAGTTTCGCTTGTAATACATCATATGGTAGTAATATGTGCATTATACCTAAAAAACATGCCACCATTGTTGAATGTCCAATGCGGGGATGGAGGACTAATCAAGATATGGTTTAAAATGTGTGGTGAAACATGGTGTCACCAACCGTGTCGCTATAGCTGGAAGGAATCTGCAAAGTACAAATGTATATCTCTATAGAAATTATATGCAATTCTTAAGATATGGTGTGTAATAAGACTAATATATTATTATTTCTAGATAGTTTATGGGATATTAATCACTTACGTGTTCCCATGAGAGGATATCCTCATTCGAGATTTGGCCGGTGTCTGTGACATCGATGATGGGATATCATGAGTGTGTATGTCTTCTTCTGAGGCATGAGGAGTCATATGAGGGTGACTGACATGTGGCTGTCATGGGATATGTGTAGACATGAGGCCTTCAGCATTACCGGTCTGATGTAGATGTGACCAGTCATTCGTCACTAGCACCGACGTGTCCTGTGTCTCTCTACCTAAATCAACCTGTGGCTGGGATGAAGAGCCCATTTTCTGTTGAGAATTAAGTTCTGTCTGCAGGGCCTCTTTGAATTGTGTAAATAGTCCCTTCCCAGGTCGGCGCCTATAGGTGTTATCCCTTTTAGGCGGCATCTATAGTTATTAGTAATTGACTAAAGAAATGAATGTTAATATGTTAGAGACATTGAATGAATTGTACTGACTTTTCATTAAGTTAGTAAATATGCTTATTGTTTCTAAACAGTTATGGCTCGAGACAACTACAGACTTTTGCACTAGCAACTTCATTCACCCAACCCATTGTATGCAATATCGTCAAACTCCTCATTTTCATTAGTTTCAGTTTCATCATATTGAAACTCCTCCTCATCATCTGTATCGTCATTAGTAGCCCCCTCCTCAGAAAATTCTTCTTTGTGACCAATTACACCCATGCTTTGAAAATGTTCTTCAATATCATTACCGACACTTGGCTCGGCTAACTCCTCAACTGGGACATCTTCAATTGTTTGATTCATAAGGACTCCACTTTATTGTCAACAATTTCATACTGGATGATCCGTCTAGGTTTTATCTTCAGAACAGCTGACCACCCATTTTCACACGAATTTGTTGGATATGGTGTGTGGTAAACTTGGTCAGCCTGTGATGCTAGAATCAATGGATCAAACTTATGATATCAACGGCCATCTTGAACCTCAAATAAACCAAACTGTTTATGGACTCGAGTTCCACAGTCAGGTGTTAGGTCGAACCAGTTGCACATGAACAACACAACATTCTTATGTGAAAACCCAGGATATTCGAGTTGAATGACTTCTTCCAATATACCATAAAAATCACATTCAATTTCACTAAAACCAGTGGTTCGTATGCAGACTCCACTATTAAAAGTTGATTTGTCATTGCCCTATTCACGTATGTGGAACTTGTAGCCATTTGTGAATAAACAGGCCATGTCTCAACCTGACGTGAGGGACCACATGCAACATCCTACACAATGTGATTGACTATTGTTTTGTAGGTTATCAACCTATGAAAAACAATGTAAATTTAGGACAATATATGTCAAACATTGAAAATTAATATTTTGGAATACATAGTGAGTTGAATGGATGTACATAGTTTTGGAACCAGCTTTGAGAAGTTGTTTTCAATGTGTATGTTCATGTCAGCCATGGTAATATCAGGTGCATGGACCCTTACCTCATGAACAAATATACTGTGACATGATTGAAGGGGAAGATAATAGGTCAGTTGAATGATAAGTGTTGGCCTTGAAAATAAACTTCTATGTCAATAATGCATATGTACTTACTTTAAATATGGTCTGTTCTCTGCACAATTTAGAAGAACGTATGTGATTGTAACTCTGACTTCATCGTCTGTGAGGAATCTATATCTAGATGCACCATATGGCCGTCTTGGAAAGATAAAAATGGACCACAACTCACCATGATATGGGATAGGACCACCATCATCATTTCAAGGAACTCTATTCCTTATACACGGAACATGGGATTTAAAGTAATGAGAGCAAAAGATGGAAGTCTCTTCTATGAGGTACGCTTCATAAATTAATCTCTTAACATGAGAAGTATTAGAAACCTTCATTTTAAGGTCATGCATACACCACTCAAAATTATACATCCACCAGTACTGAACAGGTCCTCTAACTCTTGGTTCATATGGGAAGTGAACTGGGAAATGCTCCATGACATCAAAAAATCTAGGAGGAAAAATTCTCTTAAGATTACAAATTATAATTGGAATACTGGCCTCCAACTCCAACAAGTGATTAGTATCAAGCTCTGCAAAGCTCAAGTCTCTAAAAAATAGGCTTAACTTAGTTAATGGTTTTCATATATTCTCGGGAAGGGCTTGCAGGGCAATGGGGAGAAGCCTTTTTATCATAACATGGCAATCATGACTCTTTATGCCATACATAGTGGAAGTAGAGCTATCAACACATCTGCCAAGATTCAAGGCATACCCATCTAGGAGTCATAGAGATTTAACCCAAGCAACAACATCTTGCCTTTGATTAGCATCAAACGCGAACCTTGCCTTTGGTTTGGATGAACGACCATCGTCAAGAGTAACTATGTTTAACTGTGGTCGATTACAATAAATTTGGAGGTCCTCCCGTGCCTTAACATTGTCTTTCGTTTTGTTCTTAACATCCATAACGGTATTCCATATATTCTTAAACACGTTTTTCTTAATATGCATCACATCCAAATTATGGCAGATTAAATTAGACCATCAATAAGGTAACTCCCAAAAAATGCTGCACTTAATCCAATTATGTGATTTCCCATAATCACACGGGCAATGTTGTGGCCCATCTATAGCAGTTGATGGAAGGAAAGATATTGTTTCAAATATAGTCTTCCTTGATAGGTGTTGGGGAAGCGATGAATTGTCTAACTTCCCATTTTTAAAACAAGTACTATTTCTTCTATATGGGTGGTTCTTCTTAAGAAATTGCCAGTGATAATCGAAGAAAGAAAATTTCCTGGCATATTTAAGTTAGAACGCCTTACTTTTTCCCATACAAATTGGGCAAGACAACTGACCATGTGTCATCCATCCTGAAAGCATGCCATAAGCCGAAAAAGTCATTTATGGTCCATAGTAATGCTGCTTAAAGCATAAAATTTTCTCTCAATGAAACATCCCATGTTTCGATACCATCATCCCATAGATGGCGTAACTGCTCTATTAGAGATTATAGATACACATCAATCTTATGATTCGGGCTACGTGGACTTGGAATCAACAACCAAATGAGCATATAGGGTTTAAACGTTGGAATCAACAACATCCATAGGGCCAAATTATAAGGAGTTACGATAACAGGCCAATAAGAGTATTATTTTCCGGATGGTCCAAAAGGGGTAAATCCATCAGCATACAACCACAATCGGACATTCCGTGGTTCTGCGGTAAACCATGGGTAGTTCCGATCAAAATGTTTCCAAGCTTCACCATCTGATGGATGTTTTGAAACACCTGAGATCGGTCATTGCTCCTTATGCCACCTCATCTGTTCTACTGTGGACATTGAAGCAAATAAACGTTAGAGGCAAGGGCTTAGTGGTAAATAACGCACGGTCTTTCTCAGACGATCTTTACCCCTATCATCTTTCTAGAACAACATGCAGTCATTAACACAGACGTCAATCTTGTGGTGAAAAGGGCCCAACTGCGAAACTAATTTTTTCGTGTCAAACCAATTTGAAAGCATCTTGCTATTTGTAGGTTGGGTCCTCTTTATCAATTGAGCAATGCTATTATAACATGCTCATGACATATGATACTCCAACTTAAGGTTAAGAAGACGGACACCAGCAGATAACTCAGAATGATTCAGGCACCCATCTCATAGAGACATTGCTGCGGAATTCAATAGCTCAAAAAATCATTGTGCACTTTCATTCGGCTATGCATTCATGTCGGATGGACTTTCTGGATAATTAGGGCCAATGACATCTAATACCATCCTTTCGTATGGATTTGCCGAAGACCCCTGATCAAAGTGATCAAATCTACCCATATCTCTATTTATATCTGATGATTCATTAAATGCCCTTCCATGAGCAGTCCAGTTCAAGTAAAAAGGCATGAACCCCCACTTGTAAAGATGAACTCGGACCTCATCACACTCTCTAAACTGCAAATTCTTACACTTCCAATAAGGACAGCGAATACTGAAACTGCTCATTGTTTTAGGATGAGGGACAGTGAATGATATAAATTCATCAACCCTAGACTCCTACTCATCTATATAACCCATTTAGCCTGGCAAGAAACGGTTGTGGTACATCCAACTACGGCTAGACTCCATTAGAAACTAAATTTATTGGTAATGTACAAAACATACTATTAATAATGAACAAGATCCTTCGCACATACGTAACAATACAACAAAACATATGTATAACAACATTGATCATTTCAAGAGAGACATTTCCAAAAATGTCATAAAAGAGTTATTGTCATTGATTCACATTTGATGATAATAGATTCCAAATATGGCTCTTCTTTTATGTTTCTTGGAGGATATTTTCTTACATTGGATAATTAGGTATCAAAATTTATAACAAGAAAACACATCCTATCAATTATTATTATTATTATTCTTGTTGTTGTTGTCGTTGTTGTTAGTATTATTAGTATTCTTATTAATAATAATATTATTATTTGTAGGTATTGCTATTATCATTAATAATAATAATATTATTATTAGTATTATTACTATAACTATTATTATTATTATTATTATTATTATTATTATTATTATTATTATTATTATTATTATTATTATTATTATTATTGTCATTGTTATCATTAGTAAACTTATTCCTAACTATTATAATTAGCTTCACTATCATCATCATCATCATCATCATCATCATCATCATCATCATCATCATTATTATTATTATTATTCGAAACATATTATTATAACTAATGATATTATTATCATTATTGTTATTAAAAAAATAACTATTATTATTATTATTATTATTATTATTATTATTATTATTATTATTTTAGTGTGCATATTTTGGTTATTATTTTCATGTACTATTATTATTATTATTATTATTATTATTATTATTACCCACCACATAATATAATTAATTCTAACAATTAGGACTAACTCACTCAAACTAAACTCTAATTCAACCATAAACCATGAAAATATAACAATAATAAATTCAAACATCAATCTCTACCAACAAATTAAAATACATACTATTAAACTATTTAAAAAAGATAATATGCTTTTTAACATAATTAAATACCACAAATAAATTAAATAACACAAATTCATTTTTTCCTAATTAACTAAAAATACCAAAAATTTTTTAAAAATTAACAAAAAATTAATGAAAAATACCAATCTCAAACTTCTAGGGAAATGTAGGAAGCACATTCATAATACATAAATTTTAATGACAACAAAAATAATAACAAACATTTTTTTTCGTAAAAATCAGATATATATATATATTGGATAAACTAAGGGGGAAAAAAACAAAATTTACCTCTTATAACTTCACAAGCAGAGGACGCATAATGCACAACCTTCAAATCTTAGAGAAAAACCTAAGAACTGAAACAATGAAGCTAAGAAACTCAATCTACATAAAATCATATTATGTATTTAAATACGAACAAATCCGTGAAAAAACCTATACCCAAACAGTTTCACACCAGATCTACTAGGAAGGACGCATTCAGATGCAACCCAGGTGGTTAATGAGCTCCAATGGCGGCAAAATGACTAGCTAGGGCAGTCGGAGCACTATGAAGGGAGAGAGAGAACTCAGCACCCAAAATGAATTTGGAGGAAGAAAGAGACTATTTAAAAAACTGGCCATTAGTAACCATTTAAGTGAAATGGTGTGTTTCATTTAAATTATTACCAACGGTTAGGCTGTTGGTAACTAGGCCCACAAATGAAGCCCAAACACCCCTCTAGCATATACCAACGCGTGTACGTTGGAAAAAAATACCAGTAATCCTGCCTGTTGGTAATTACTAACGGCTAGGCCGTTGGTAAAAAAACTGTTGGAAAACCACTGAATTTTAGTAGTGCGAGCTTGATTTGAGCTTGATTCGAGGTTCAAGCTCAATTTAAGGAATAAAAATTAGAATTTTTAAGCTTAGGTATTTTAAAAATAAAATGAACATTATTTTTATTTTAAAAAATGTTATGCTTGTTAAACTCGATAAAAGTGCTGAACAGTACAAAATTTGAGACTTGGCTTGTTAAGAGTTCAAACTTAGAGTGCAACTTAAAGCTTGGCTTAAGGTTTGTTAGGTTAGGCTTGACAACAAAAAAATTGAGCTCAAGCTGAATTTGTTCGATAAGATGTTCAGCTTGTTTCCACCACTACTATAAAGAAATCAAACAATTTTTGTCAACCTTAATTTTATATTTATAGTCAAATTACTTTCTTAAACCTTCAGATTTTATTTATGAATTTTTTTTCTCTATGAATGCAAATTTTTTTTTATGGTATTAAAGTATTAGTAAATGAAAATATGATGTAATATGAACTTTTTGAGATAATTTAGATGATTATATTTTTTTTATAATTTTTTTTAAAGAAAATTGATTAAAACTTAAGTCTCTACAACTTTTTACCATTGTAGAAAAATTAAAATGACTCTAAGTAGAAACCCGACTTTAATAACCTTGTTTATGACTAAGAAAATGATGTCATTCAATGCATTCCAAGTACAAAGGATGACATTGTTTAGTTGCTTGCTTCAAAATGTTTCCAAAGTCACAATGCTCTTCATATTCTCTTCTTACCTCGTCGCCAACCGAGCCTCCCCCATTTGAAGCCCTCTTTAAAATTTAAAAGGCAAAAAAAATGAATAAAACGCTAATGTTTTTGTGTGAGCTTGATTCACCTATTAATGTTCTTTTGGCCAAATAAACCACCAAAGTTTCTGAGTTGGCTCAAATTGGTCACTCTTGTAATTTATTCTATTAGGTTTAACAAAATCATAACATATAGTACCAAATTTAGTCTCTACATTTTCTTCTTTTGCTCCCAACACCTTTGAAGTTTATGTATATAACATTTCACTCACCATCTTCAAGTTGAAATCGATCTGGAGTCTTTATTTGAAAGTAGTAATCGGAATCCTCTTAGGCTTATGAAGTGGTCAGAGCGAGGAAAGCAGAGGGGCGTTAAGCATTAATTTGAGTAAGACATCATTTAGCGGTAGCAGCGTAGGGCTGAAGGTGCCCCATATTAGACAGGAGAGATGATATACTTTGAGGAAGTTGGAACAACAACGAACATACTGTGTCTAAAGAATGTAATTGTAGAAAGTGGTTACGGAATTATGTAATTGGGGAAGGTAGCCTATTTGGATTGTTTTAAACCAAGTGGATATATTTTGTCATTTTTAAAAAGATAATGGGGGACTTTTGAAATATTTCAAAAGCCAGGTGGGTGAATTGGGTCATGAATAACGTTAATGGTTTATTCGGCTATTTGAATAACATTAATAGCTTATTCAAATAAAAAAACATTAGTGATCGACTCAAGCCAAACCAAGCCAGTGACATTAATTATTTATTCATTATTTTTGTCAGTTTAAATCAAATGGGTCGGGCATTTTATAGGTTAATTGATGCCTATGACTCCATTATTTATTGCTTCCTTGACGGTATTTCTTGCACTCGGCTAATTTTGTGACTTCCATTGTATGGATGACATGTAGAGATATCAACTGGCTAAGTTTGGATTAGGTTTACCTAATCTTAAACCTTTCTTATGAGTAATTGGGTTTGTATAATACCTACCCTACGGGTAAACAAATATTACCCGTTATCTCATTTACAACATATGTTTAGTTTTTGTACACTTTATTTTTTTGATATTTTTTATGTATATTTTCAAAATAATGTGTATATATATAATTAATTAATAACTAAAGAAATATATGGTCATGTATGTTAAATTATAATTTTATTTTCTTAAAATAAAATTGTATTTTAAATACAAACATACTAATTTGGAAAGGTGCAGGTAAGGTTGGGACTTAGGTAGGATTAGTTAAACTCATTCTCTCTCTATAGTCATGCGGGCAGGGCCCTGTTCAGATTCAATTGGCTGAGTTCGGAAAGGGTAAGGATGGGTATAATATTTTTTTACATTCTTAAGTTGATGGACAACTAGGTGCAATATGTTAACCATGAATAAATTCGTTTGTGACAGGTGGGTAAATAGATAAAAATACCTGTAATGAAGAAAAAATGGTGGGTACTGGTGCGTAGACAGATTCAAGGTATCCAAGACAGATAAATCTATCCCATATACGTTTTCATACGTGCTAAGTGTGTAATCCCTAATATATCATTTCTTAATCCCTAACCCTAACCCCCTCCTCTGCATCTCGTAATCTCTTTAGCCACCGAGGCTGTTCAGGAGCAGAAGCTCTAGAAGCAAATGGGTTTCATAACTAGCTTCTTGCAAATCTTCGATCGCCACCACTATATCAGCGAAAAAGCTCTTGCTCCGCCAAGACCTTCCCCTCCTCCCAAGTGGCTTCTGTCTCCAGTGCCTTTTCTCTTTTATTTCAAATCTGTTCTCAGTGTTATTAACATATATTACTACGTTTGTCTATAGGTCACTAAGCAGCCGCCGCCACCAAGGAAGAATTCAGTTTCGTCAAAGGTAGTGACTCCATCTGCAGACAGGTCAACGCCGTTAGAGGCTCGATCTCTAGCGCCGAGATCTTCAACTCTAACAGAGAACACGCTGAAATCGCCCTTTCCGCTTCTCCTATTCGACTTCAAGGAAAGCTTACATTATGACCCAGAAAGGACTAGCAATTATTGCAATGTCATCAAACTCTATAGCAACACACCCTCAGGTTCCAGTGATCCAGACATTTGAGATTAGCACTGTTTAGATTGATCTGTTGTATGACTTCTTCAAAATATACCATCTTCACGTGATGGACCAGAACACATGAAGATGCTAAGCTATATAACTACTATTTCCATTTGTCTATAATGAGATATTATTTGCACCTTTGGTTACTTCATTTTCTTTCACTACAAGGATGAAGATTATTTGCTACGACAATTTCCTACGAAAAAAAGTGTAGGAAAATTATTCGCACGAAAACTGTCGGACAAAAAATTACATCCAACGCTTTTCATGCAATAAATTTGTGACACAAAAACCGTAGGACAATTGTCAGAGTAAGGTGGCAGGAAATAATGGCATCAAACCTTCCGACGCTTTTGATGTGAATTAAATGGGTAGGGACCACATATGTAGGAAAAGCGTCGGATAACATATTCAACGCTTTTCCTGCATTTTTTTTCCTATGGTTTTGAGACAAAAAAATAATGGGCATTTTAAAAATGTAGGAATTTTAATTCTTCGATTTTCCTACAGTTTATTTTTCCTACATTTTTTTGACGTAAGTTATTACTAATTTCCTTCACTATTCTTGCAGTTTAACTTTTCATATATACCTACAATATTGCTACAGATTTTGATTATAAATACCCTCCCACCCCTCTTCTCCGGCTCATCCCAGCCACAATTTCGACATCCATTTTCACTTCCGCTTTTGATAGCCGAAGGACCATCTCCTCTCCCAGTGCGTACTTCCTGCCAAAAGTATGATCAGGAAGCCTGGCG
>KK902389.1:9701-48198 GCA_000696445.1 Aquilaria agallochum | reverse complement strand
GATGATGATGATGACTCGGGATCGGATTAAGAATATATCAGGTATATCATGCTACTATGTGTGTTTATTAACAAACAAACATTTAGTTGGAGAATGAAACCATGTAATTTCTACTATAAATGCTTATGTGTGGATTTATAAGTACATTTATATAATGACGTAGTAATTTGAATTGTGTATGTTTTTATGTCGTTTAATATATATTGTTATGTAATTGTAGTAAAAAATTTGACTACAATCGATATAATTATCTAGAATATAATAGGTTAAAGTTTAAAGCAAACAATCAATTCGAATGAACAGTGCAATCAATGAAAAAATAATTCGAAACAGAAAGTAAATATGGCCAAATTTTCAACTGCTTTTTCCAACTGCCCAGCCTTATTTCCAACTGCTCAGGCAGTTGGAACACAAAAAATAAAAAAAAACTACAGCCGTTGGAAATTCTTCAACTACTTATTTTCCAACGGCTGACAGTTGGAAATTCCAACTACTAAAACCTGGGCTGTTGAAAGTAAAACTTCCAACGAATGGATTTCCAACTGTGCCGTTTCCAACTGCCAGCCATTGGAAACATAAAATTTCCAACGGTCAGCAGTTGGAAATGGCAGTTGGAAATTAAGGTTTTTTTAGTAGTATCTAATATGTCCTATTACCCTTATTTAAACTCTCTCTAAAAAAATAAAAAAATAGATTTACTTATTTTTTTAATATTCATTTAAACTCTTACTACACCATAACCAAAATGATTTTTTTGAGTTTAACCTTTAGTGGCAAAAATGAAAAGAATAATATAAAATTACATATATCTTAATTTTTGGACCCAGAAAAATGCTCTATCCATTATGGAATGGATGGAATAAATTTTAAAAATTTATAAATATTTTGAAGTATTAGTGATCCCTCTTATTAAGCCCAACTATGAAATTTCCATCCTAAATAAAAGCCAAAGAGTCAATTCATTTTAACTTAAGTTAAATTAATCCAAAATAATTTATTTTCATTTTTACATCTTTTTTTCTCAGAACTAAGTTTATTTAAAATTAAAATTATGTAGGTATAATAATCCACTGAAAACTTAACTTTTTATAGTCTTACAAAATTTTTATGAATTTTTCTAGTTTTAGGCATTAAAAAATTATAAAAATTTAATAAAATTATGAAAATTTACTTTCAAATAGATTATTGAATCTATATAATATTTTACTTTCAAATGAAATTGGTTATAGGAAAAAAAAGATGAAAAATAAAATTAAGCTATTTTGGATTAAGTTGACTTGAGTTGAAATGAATTCACTCCAATTTATCTTAATTTAAGTCAACTTAATAAAAAATAAATTATTTTCATTATTACATATTTCTTCCTCAAACCTAATTTCATTTGAAAGTGAATATTATGCAAGTATAATAATATATTAAAATAAAATTTTTATGATATTATTAATTTTTATTGATTCTTATTTTTTTAATTCATAAAAAAGAAAAATGGATCTTTGTAGGGATTTAATATGTCTTATTATCCTCATTTAAACTCTCTTTAAACAAAACTAAAAATGGATCTTTTTATTTTTTAATATTCATTTAAACTCTCATTCCACCATACCTAAAATGATTTTTTTTTCTTGAGTTTTAGCTGTAGTAGAAAAATTGGAAAGAATGATATAAAATTACATATATCTTAACCTCCGCACCCAGAAAAATGCTTCATCGATTATGGAATAGAAGGAATAAATTTTAAAGATTAATAAATAATTTAAAGTATTAGTCATCCTTCTCATTAAGTCCAACTAGGAAATTGCCATCCTGAGTAAAAGCTACTTCATTTAAGGTTAGGTCAACTTAGTTCAAGATAAATTTTTTATTATTATATATTTCATACTTCAACCTAATTTTATTTGAAAGTAAATATTATGAAGGTTTAATAATCTATTAAAAATAATATTTTTGTGATATTATCAAATTTTATTGATTTCTATTTTTAATTCATAAAAAAATTAAAAACTCATAAAAAATTAAAACAAATAGATTTTTATACCTAAATAATATTGATTTTAAAAAGAGAATGGTTCTTAGAGAAAATATATAAAATAAAAATAAGGCATTGTAAATTAAATTGAGTTAAATTTGGAAAATAATTATTTGGAAAAGTAACTGTCTGATATTAGTTTGTAAATGTCAATTTAAATTGCCTAATAACTGACTTAAGTAATTTTAAGTTATATATTTTTTTGCAACTAATGGAGAAATTTAAATTATTAATTTTTTTTACAAGACAATCTTTTTCTCTACTGGTAAGGTAAAAATAGCTTTTTTAGATATGACGCAACACTTAATTATTAATCAAATTCAAGGATAACTATGTGATAATTAGGTTATATTATAATAGTATCTACATCATTAAATTTTTTCATTGTACAATATATTGTGGGTTTTCTTAGATATATGTTGGTCTTAGTTTGAAGTATATCTTTGTTGGCATCTTCATTATTCATTTGATAGATTATTGAAGGTCATGATGATAACAGATTAGTGAGAATGAGTAAGGATAGACATAATTGCCTTAAAATATAAGAGGTTTCTTTTAAGATTCTTACAATAATTGTTTTCATATAGGGAATTTATAAATATTTATCCTAATTAAGAAAATTTGATACCATTAATTCAAAATTAAAAACTAAAAATGCTATCAAATTAAAAAACAAACTATATAAGAATTTTTTAAAATTTAAGTTACGTAAAAATCTTAATACCCAATAATGGTATTTTATATCCTAAATTGAAAACTAAGATTTTTAAATAATTTTAAATTTAAAAATTTTTATATCTTAATTTTTTATTTAACTTGGGCAAATTAGAAATAGAAAAACCTAATGCTCTAACCTTTAGAAAATGGCATTGTTTCTTGCACTGTTCAATGAACAATAATTTGGGCAACGCCCTTTTAGATATGGTTGTGAGTGACCTCAATCTCGGTGGCACTTTGGGCACTGGTGCTGTAATGCCCGGACAATCCAAAGTGATTAGGTCCCGGGTTAAATGGATTTGGACCATAAGAATTTTTCCTTAATCGGGAATTTAACTCAATTAAATTGAGGAGACAATATGGCATGTGCATAATTGAGTGTTGAACATCTTAAAAATAAGCTTGGCTTAGGCAAAAAGAATTAGTGATGAAAATGGTGGTTTTTAAAGGTGAGGGACTCAATTGAACAAAGGGATTTTTAGTAGTTGGGCTCAATTGCCCAAAAATCANCTAAGGTTGGATTTGTGTATGGTATTGCTCAAAATATTCTAAGTATTCTAAGTATATAAGTTGCTTGTAAACAAGCTAAAAAAAAATGTGGACTTTCTGTGCAGGACTTGAAGTCTTAGAATTGTGGGAACAAGGTCTATTAAGGTGGAAATTTGTGTTCCATGGCTTTGTGGATTTATGGCTTGCTTTTAAGCATGTTTTTGTTGGTCTAACTTTAGTGACCAAATTATGGACTTAGCTAAAATTCGGCCAAACTTGGCTTTGGGCTTGTATTATGGACTTGGACATTTTTGGGTATTTTTATTGCTTGGTGGACTTACCAAGGCCCATGCATGAATTTATGGGTTATGTTTTCATGAAACTTGAAGCATGTTGAAATTGGGCTTAAATGTACGTTTTGGGCTTAAATAATAACTTGGAAAATTTGAATTTATTCTTGGTTAATTTTGGATCATATGCATGTTAAGTACTAAAAGGCCCATAAGCCCATGTCTATATTGAAAGCATGCAATGTTTGGCTATGTATGCGCACTTAGTAAAGAACGTGCAAGTAAACTTAGAAAAAGCATGAAATTGGATGCTTGTGTAAAGTTTGGCTAATAAGGAATTTAAGTGCACGTATATGAATTAATGCATGCCTAAGCATTAGTTGCATCTAAAGGCATTAAGTGATTATGTGCACTAGTGAACACCAAAACACATAAGTATGCAAAGCATATGCTTGAAAATAAGTTTTCAAACTTAAGTTGGTATTTTGGTTGCCATGCATATTCTTGGCTAAGCTTGGTAAAGACCATGAAAATGAACACATGAAATCCACATAGGTGCTAGCTTGTTTTTTAGAGCACTTCGACTTAACCTTAATTAAAGAACTTAACGAGCTAGTACCGGTAAGTATCTTGGGGTTCGTGCCCATAAGTTTTAATGAGTTTTAAAAGCCCCTTCTGTGTAATGAAAATTTCCGCTGCATGGTTTAAGTAATCGGGCCCAAATGGGCTAGGGGCAATTTAGGGCACGATAGGTGCAATTATGGGCACGGCCTTACATGGATCTTCATGCTAGGGCATAGGAAAATAGAGTTACCACCTTAGTTTAAAAAATGGGTAAAAACTAAGGAAAAACTTAAGTTGGCTCCAAAACAATGAAAAAGATGAATTTTGCGTAAAAAAACAAAAATTTTGGGATCAAGGATTGGGTACGGAGTTGAGAAGGTGTAAGTACCCAACTTAACCGAAACAAGCAGAAAACCAATTGTTAGTAGAATGAAAATGCATGCATGTGTTAAATGTCAAACGAGAGAGAGAGAGTTGATTTTAGTTATTAGACTTGGACTTGGGTTGATCTCCCAAGTTTCCCGACGTAGCCTAGTTTGAGTCAGGATCTAAGCCTACATTGTTCGCTCTTGCACGAATGGGAGACTTAGGCGACCGGTTAGGACACGTATCTATATGGTCGGTGAAGTGGTTATAAGGAGAGTAGTTAGATCATCTCAGTTGCAAGATTCAAAGTTAAGGACAATTAGTGTCACCTCGAAGTTGCTCAGGTTAGTGGTGGGAGATTTTCTCAAGCAGCATTCTTTCTGGTGCCTTAAAATCCCAACACAAGACTTTGAAAAAGAAAATGAGGACAATGTGAAATTATATAAATCAGGATGAAAATAAAATTAAAACATGAAACAAAATCTAAATTAATTTAATAAAATCCTTAAAGATTCAATTGAGTCAAATTTAAACCTACACAAAAATTACCAATAATTAGAAAAAGTGTTAATGAAACAAACGATTAGAAAATAAAATCATAGATAAGACACGAAATATGGTAAATAAATAAAAAAATGAAATAAAATAAATAAAAACAAAATAATTCAATTGACTCACATTGATTAAATATAGAAATAAAGAAATTCTTAGTAAACATGACTAAAAAGGAAAAAGAACACAAGTCTGTTATTGACTAGATTGCAAGAAAACAAAACTGTAACATCGGTGACTAATCTGTCAAGACAAAAAAACAAAAGTTAGTCGCTTAAACAAAAAAAATATAAAAAATAGATGGGTTAAGCTCGTGTTTACCAGAAAAGCATCTAGGTTGGGTTAAATCTAGATGGGTCTAGGTTGAACTTATTCGTGTTCTCCTTCAATTTTCCTTACTTTAACAAAGATCGGACGAACGGCAGCCTAGGCTTTGTTAGGCTGGAGATAACGAGCTTTAGGAAGGGTGGATCACTGGCGGTGATGTTGGAGGCAACAGGGTTTGAGTTTAGACAAGAGGACTTGTGTCGCAAGGCTCTTCCCTCTTGATTAAGCATCATCAATTGATATAAATCTGGAAGGCATACTCAAGAATGGCAAGGACCTATTGAAGATAGCTAGTGGACCAACTATAAGGAAGAGAGCTAAGGAAAGGGCTCAAGTACTTCATGCCTTTGGCGCTTGCTATTTCATAGAGGATGGACTTGGATCTTCACATGGAGTTGCTAAAACAATCAATAAGTCATATTGGAGAGATGTCATGTTTTGTGCTCATTTTTAGAGTGCCAAAATACACAAAACCTTAAGGAGCTCAAGAGTATACCCAAATAGGGTTATAAATAAACCAAACAGACATGAACAAGCTATATTCATATTTGTTCGTTTAAAATTTAATGAACACGAAAACGAACAAGAACAATAAACGAATGCAAATTTTCTGTTTGTGTTTATTTATCTATTAATAAATGAACACGAATACAAACACGAACAATTAAAGCTGATGACTACCATAAATCAGAATTGGAGCGAGTCTAGCAATGGCTGACAGAGCAAGAGGTGAGATTATGGGTAAAGGCTATAGGGCTCGGCTTGGTGTTGAAGCAGGTTTACGCTATGAGGGAAATAACTGATTATGTTTAGGAAAACAAAGACAATAGAGTAATTTGGGGGAGACAAAAGCATAATTATGTGTATGTGGAGTAAGTGGACACTAATAAAAATATATGATATATATATAAAATAAAAAATGTACAGCTAATATATAAATAAACAAACAAATAGACATAAACAAACAATAACCGAACAGTTCATGAATGTAAATAAATGAACAGGACATTTTTTATGTTCGTTCGTTTAACTAATCGAACAAAAAAAAATTGTTCATATTTGTTCATTTAACTAAATAAATGAATATAAATGAACTCCTGTTGAACAGTTCATAAACGGTTCACCAAATGCTTTGTTCGTTCACACCCTTACACCCAAAAGTGTACCTTTGGAGCCCCTTTGAAGACCCTCTTGTACCATTTTTTTTTCTACAGCTTGAATTTATGAGCTTTAAGGATTTAAGGCCCGTCTACATGTCCTAAAGGAAAGTCTCAAGCCAATAGAACTCAAGGATTCCAGCCAGACCTCGGAAGCACAAGCACAAGCACTTACCCTACATGTGCCATTAGGTGTACCCGAGAGTGCTGTTAAGAGTTTATGGGCTTCAACTTGTGTTTCAGATTAAATATTCATTTAATTCCAGTTTATTTATATTATTTAGTATGTTAAGGGTTTATGGGCTTAAAAATGGGTTGCTTAGCTGATAGGGCTTATAGATGGGTGCCTGCAAGGATGACTTAAAAGTGAATGCCTACATGGATGGATTTGAGGAAAGGTGGCTGTCTAATTAGAAGAGCTTAAGGTGAACATTTAAAATGAGTTCTTATTGAATGGGCTTTGTGGTTAATGCCTATTGAAATGACTTTAAGATTAATGAAATGGCATGATGCATGATATGCCCATAGAAATGAATCTAAACTTGATGCATTTTACATCATTTGATTTTGAGACTCTATTTTATTTTAGAGGTCAAGGACCCAAATCTTGAGTGAGTGAATTGCCTCGGTATGCATGCCTAGGGGCTCTATTGTAGCCTTTTGAGGAATTTTGAACGTCTTCGATCTTTTGGAAGATAACATGCCCCAACATGAAATGAATGTGCTTGTCATGCCCAATTGTGTAAGCTTGAGGTAAAACTTTGAGCTTGTACAATGCTTAATTCAATGAGTAGACTTTTGTATGCTTTGCTCTTTGCTTTTGCCAAATGAACATGGTTGTGCTCTCCTTTGATCAAAGGAGCCCTTGGATGTGAATTAAAGAAGTTAAACTTCTTGGCACAATTGTCTTGATGGTGATTCAAGGTTTTCTTAATGAAGGTGTCCTATTGGAGGTTGGGCTGATGAAGATGCCTTATTTAAAGGGTACTCTGGCGTGGGTGATGGTTGGTGGTAATGTCTTTTTGAACTGAGTTAAAGTTTCAGAATGATAGGGACTTTTAAGTAATTTAGAACCATGAGATCTCCACAACTTAAAAACATAAGTGCTAGTGAACCATAAAAGAATTTTTAACAACCAAACACAACTAAAACAGTCAAGAGATTAATGCCTCACTTAATAAAGGTGATCCGCACAAAAGCAAGTCAATCATCAAGAATGGACTTTTCATAAAGTTGTAAAGTGGCCTTGGGTGAAGGTGAAGAAAGAAGGGATAGACAAGATCAAATACCTAAACATGACCCCAAGGTATACTTCTCATGAGATGCAGAATTCAATTATAAGCCTTTAATGTACTTGATCATCATAGTTAACCTTTTTGGGCATAGTTGAAAGGACCTTCAGAATTGTCGAGATTGATAGTCAAACTTGACTTTTGTTGCGAGACCTCATACTTATGATGGTATACTTATTTAGGAATCATTAGTAATTGTGAAACCTTTCTTGACTTACTTCTCATTGCAAATTTGCTCAAATTTTACTTTAAGTACACATCATTAATTTTGAAAGATAAGGCCTACTTGTCACCATTTTCTTTATTTCTTTCTTTCTGTTTTTCTTTTTTCTTTTTCACCTTGACTTTTGCCTAAGTTGTCCTTGTGGTTTTTTAGTTTTAGGGAGGAGTCTTTTATCACCTTTCAATTGAGTTGATTTTTTTAATGAAGCACAATTTTTTTATGTGATAACGGGATTGCCCTTGAGTTTGAATTTAATGTGGTGCATCAGATCATGTCTCCCTATCTAGTTACTTGTCATGCAAGCATGTAGTGTTAATTGATACCTTCTGTGGTGTCAAGTGCATGTGAAAAATATTATGAAGTTGAATTCCATGTCTTGAGAGCTGCACACCCTTTCCTAGGTTTGGTTCTTGGGTTTAAGAAAGAACATGCTTAGTGTGTTTGAGGATTAAAATGACTTGCAAATGATATTACATGATAAGAGTGAAAGGAAGATGTGGGCTATGAAAAATGGCCATTTATTTAGAAAGATGCACTTTTATACGAATCATCCAAATTTAATAGAGACACCAATGACTTAAAAGCTCAGTTAATGTTTGTTTGCAAATTTTAAAGGCCAAATTCTCAAATAATCCATAAGCACCCTAGTGCTCGATAATGAATATTTCATAGCACCAAAATGCATAAAAGTCCCAATCATTCATTCAAGAGCAAAATGGAAAGGGAGGGAAGCAATAGACTGGCATAGAACTCCTTTTGATAATCATTAACTTAGCCTTAACAGATTTTCACGATAATCTGGCTTTGTGTTGTTTAGTCTTAGATCCATTTTGTTGGGTCACCACATTCTTTAATGGTGATGGTATTCACTTGAGTATCAACTTCATGTGTAGAAAGAGGATTAGTCACCACACTTAGCTTTGTTGCTAGAATGACTGTGCCATTTGTTAATAAAGTCTTGAATTGGGTGCTGGAAGGTGGCACACTTATTAACAACATGCCTAACTCTTGGGTGAAAAACATAATATTGACTAGGATTATAGTGTTTCGGTAATGGATTTAGAGAATGACTAGGGGCAAGCAACTTCAAGAGACCTTTCTTCTTAAACTTTTTTAACACCTTGCTCAATGGTGCCTATAACTCGGTGAATTGATGAGATGAGTGAGCGTACTTCTGAGTACTGATGAAATTAGCCTCTGTGCCCATTCGATGTTGGAAAGTTAGGTGGCCTCTGGAACTTAGTTCCATCATTTACTCTTTTCTGGCGTAAGTTAATAGCATCATTTATCTGTGTTCCAGATGTCACCAATGTTTTAAAGTTTGGAAGATATTGAGTAAAAAAGGTACTGGTTGTAAATCAAACGAAGGTTCTTGATCACTATCACAATTTGATCTTCCTTCGTAAGTTGGTTGATGATTTGAGATGACTTGGCTCTCCATCGAGAGATAAATATTGGGAAGGTTTCCTTTGGTGAATGTTTAGTTGTATCAAGATCTCTCCTTATGACATCCACTTCTAAGTTATATTGATAATGTTTTTAGAACTATGTGCATATATCTTCCCAAGTCCTTGAGTAAGATGGTTCCAGATTCAAAAACCATTAGAGCACTAGGCCTATGAGAGATTGTTGGAACATTTGACCCATGAAGTCAGCATTTGGCACTCAATGGAATCATGGCTCTTGCATACATATTGAGGTGAGTTTTAGAGCATCCACTTCAATCGAACTTATCAAGCTTGGGGCATCTTACGCTTCTTTGGCATATGAGCATCAGGGAACATAGATAATGCATCAACATCCAACAATGCATTGTCTTTCTTCATCTTTCTCATCATTTTTTCCAAAGTTAACACCTCCTCATGTAGCAAAGGCATAAGAGGGGCACTATCGAGCACTTGAGTATGTGGCTTATCTTTGAGAGGTTCACGTGAAGTAGACTCAATGAACACTTGCATGCTTGTATGAGCAAAAGTACTCTTAGCAAGAGTTTTAAACACGAGCTTATTTAAGGTGGCACAATAAAGTTCATCAAAAGGAAGACTCATGGAACCAACACATTAGGCCAAAGCTTCCATCCTTATGTTTTGTTTTGTTTTTTTTTTTTGGGATTTACTAAGGCTTTCAATGCTTTCTTTAAGTTTCTCAAGCATCTTCATCAATTCAGACTCCATTTCTAGTGTGATTAACCTTTTACAATAAGATAATAACTTTTTGACTTCATAAACCTAAGTTTATACCATGTGCATGTATGTAATGCACCTATATGTATGCATGTTTTAAGTATTTTTATGGATGAACATGTTTAGGGGCTTTATGTACTTGTATGAATATACAAATGGATGTGTATGCATGATCATGAGGAGGTGCATGTATGCATGTATGAACTAGTCATGCAAGTATGTGGGTAATGGTGTGGCAAAATGGGCTACTAAAGTTCTAGGTTATGCTAGCTTAAGCAGAAAGATGGTGTTGCCCCAGAATTTAAGCATTCTAAAGTTTTAAAGTTAGTTACCTAGGCAATGACTAACATAAGGTGACTTTAAGAGATCTTAAATTGGGGTAAACTATCTGAGCTTAACCAAACTCAAAGTAACTAGATTATAACACTTGATTTTAATCCTATGTCTAAATCTTTTAAGCTATAAGCACACAATTTGTTTAGATGGAGTATGTGGGTGTGTCATGCATCTATGATCATGTCAATACACCATGTGAGGCAATGCAACATATGAGGCAAACATCAAGATAAACAATGCACCATGATGGCAACAACATACCTGAAGGTTGGTTCTAAGGCCACTATGTAGATGAGGGAGAGAAGGTGTGATTAGCATGTAATTGTTATATTTATTTCTCTCATATTTAGTTTATTTTAAATTATTTTAAATCTTAAAGATTTATTTTGAGTATATTTTGTAGCTTAGAATATATCTGGACTCAATTGATTAAAACTATATTTAATTTGTAATTTTACAATTTTTAATTTTGGTTGTGTTCTTTCAGGATTTTGACAGCTTGGTGATGTTTTAGTAGAAAAATCATATCTTTAGCTACATAGATCAAAATGAAGTGATTCTTGATTCATTGGAACATTAACATCTGGAGCTACAAATCGTATACAAACCATAAACCCAGTTGGCACATTAAGGGCTTAAATTTAGCTTTAAAGTCGTGACTTACGTGCAATCTTTGGTTCTGGAGTAATTTCGGTATTTGTACCATAACTTGGCTATAGATGTCTGTTTTATGCTATTCAAAAGTGATTTCAAAGCTAAGAAATAGCCCTACAACTTTCATGCTTTGAGTTTTCAAAGATAATGGTTACATCAAGGTTGAATATCTGTTCAAAATTGCTGCTAATGTTCTGAAGCATTTTTGGGCTCACAACTCTATAACCAATTTTTATGTAGAATAATTTCAAAGGCTTCTAAACCATGTGGGAGAATATCTTAGTTGAAAGATACCATTCTCCTGGTCATATTAATGCATTCTAGTTATTCTGAATCTTTTATATTTTTGTGGGGTAATTTTAGAATAATATATAATGTTTAAGGTGCTTTCATAGTTTTCTTTCAATAGGTTATTTGTGTTTCATGTATATTAGAATAGGGCAGGAGCAGACCTGCGGCTGTCCCCTTTCTTCCCCAACTATCTTTCGTCCCATTTCTTATTTCTTTTATTTTCTTTTTAGTGATTTTTCATGGTCATGTCCAGCTGATTTATTTTATGCTTAGTTGAAGGAGACTGAAACCCTAAATTCTTCAGTGTGAGATCAAAATTATTTTATTCATTCAATTAATATTTTGAGTGTTGGATGTTCTTCTATGATTAATTTCATGATTGTTTTGTTTATATACCACAATGCTTACTAGTTGTTATTTGAATTCAATCTACTGCTGAGTTAAAAATCAAATCCATAATTGTTTGGTCTCTCTAATCTGTGAAGCAATTAAGGTTTATTGATTTGCTGCATCAGAAATCATTAGGTCTTAGGGAAAACATTCAAGTAAATGAAAGCAACTGCTTGTGGTTATGTTATTCAGTTTCATCAATCTCTCTAATTTTTAATGCAATTGGTAGATTAAATCGAAGCACTTGTCTTAGATTGTTTAGTAGTTAGTGTTAATTATATCGCTTGTTTTCTGATAAACTACGACTAAGGAGAGGTAGAAGATATCTCCAATGATGAATATTCAAAGTCTTGATTGATTTATCTATGCATCGATATGATCAGTTATAGAAATTCGGTGGTGGATGTTGACTGATTCTAAGATTTGCATTCTTAATTGTTTCATTTTATTTCTTATATGATAAGTTTTTTAATTTTTATTCTTTGATTATTTTTTTTCATTTTTTTATTTTTTTATTGCAAACAAATCCTCCCAATATTTTATTCAAGTTTTCTGTTAGAAATCTTTCAGATAAAAATTTTCATTGTTATTTGACCTGAATTTCACCATTGTAATATAAATTTATTTATTCTGAGTTGTTAGTGAGATCAGAATTATTTTTTACGGTTTCTACCACTGACCAATGTGGGTCAAAGGTCCTCCATAAACTATTATGTATGTATACCTCCTAATGTTGGGTGCAAGGAGCATTACATTGGTCAAGATGTACCATCATCTTTTAAAGCACTGAGGAGTTAAAGCCTAAACATAGATGCATTGAGAGGACCAAAGTTCTATGCACCATGCTCTCTGGAGCAAAAATGGCACACACTTATGCATGAGCAGTGTAGTCATGATGCAAAACACATGCAATGTTAAACACCATGTTTTCAAACAACATACTTAGTAAACATCATACAAAACACACAAAGAATTTGCTTTAGTGCTTGTTTCAAAAAGGTTTTAAAGGTCAATCCTCTTATTTTCAATTTTTAAAAAGTCACTAGTGGAATAGCCACTGTGAGTAGCCTCAACCTCAGCGTAGTTTGGGTATAAGTGCAATTATTGACATAGACTCACGTAGACCTTTATTCTAGGGTGTAGGGAAAATAGAGTCATCACCTTAGTTTGAAAAATTGGTAAAAATCATAGAAAAAATCAATTTGACTCCAAAACAATGAAAAAGGTGAATTTTTCGTGAAAACCAAAGATTTTTTTTATAAAGGATTAGGTACAAGTTGGAAGTTGGTAGGCACCTAACTCGCCTGAAACAAGATTAAAAGAAGGAAAAAAAACCAATTGTTTGTAGAATGAAATTGCATGCATATGTTAAGTGTCAAATAAGAGACAGAGTTTATTTTAGTTATTAGGTTTGAACTTCGGTTGAACTTCCAAGTTTCCTATGCACCAAGGTTTGAGTTAGGATCAAAGCTTGCATAGTTTGCTCCCATGTGAATGGTGGGCTTAGGTGAGACACATGCCTGTATGGTCAGTGAAGTGGTTGCAAAGTGAGCAGTTAGATCATCTTGTATGCAAGGTTTGATGTTGGGAACGGTTAGAGTCACATCGAAGTTGCTCAGGCTTGTGGTGGGGAGATTTTCTCAAGTGATCTTCTTTCTAGTACCTTAAAAACCCAGCATAAGACTCTGAAAAAATAAAGAAGACAAAATTAAACTAGATAAATAAGGATGAAAATAAAAGTAAAAGGTGAAATAAATTCTAAATTAATTTAATAAAATCCTAGAAGATTCAGTTGAGAACCTGCATAAGAATTATCAATACTTAGAAAAAGTTTTAATGAAATAAACAATTTAGAAAATAAAATAATAAAAAAGACACAAAATAAAGGTAAATAAATAAATAAAATAAAGCATAACAAAATAACTTAATTGACTTAAAATTGGTTAAATATAGAAAATAAAGAAATTCTTAGAAAAAAATGACTAAAAAGGGAAAAGAACACAAGTCTGTCAGTGATTAGTTGCAAGAAAATAAAACTGTAACTCGAGCGACTAGTCTGCAAAGACAAAAAACAAAGGTTAGTTGCTTAAACGAAAAAGATATGAAAAGCGGAAGGGTTAAGCTCGGGTTTTCCAGAAGGGCATCTGAGTTGGCCAATAGGGTGAATCGAGACAAGTATGTGTTGGACTGTTTCGGGTTCTCCTTCAATTCTCCCTACGCCGGTGACAATTGGACGAACAGCGACCTGGGCTTTGCTGGGCTGGAGACGGTGGCCTTCGGGAAGAGCGGACAGCTGGCGATGACGCCGGAGGGGGCACATCCAGGACTGGGCACTGTGGGGACTCATGTCATGAGGCTCTTCCCTCTCGATTAATCGTCACCGACCGTCAGGCAACGCTTAGAGGTAACTCTGGAATACGGTCGGAGGCGGTGTGGGGGATTCAGATTGGTGGCAGCGACTGGTGTAGTGGCTAGAGATTGTGGTAGCTGTTGGGGTGAGAACGGCACAAAGGAGAATCTAGGGTTTTGGGTTGGGGGCCTGGGATAGAATAATCAAGGACTAGGGGTGCAATTTTTCCAATTTTAGCTAGGGGCTTATGGTTTCATTTTTTTTTTTTAATTTTTTTAAAGCTAAAACAGGCTTTATTTATAGTCCTAATATGTAGTTGATCCCCAAGAAACATTTAATTTTTGAATCTTAATCAAATTAGGCTAGAATCATAAGAAATTCAATTATTACAGATTTAGTACCTAACTCTCTGCTAACTTTCAACTTAGCTCACGCTGATATAGAATCCTCATACCCAAACTTCTCATAGAATTTTCCAGCACAAGGAGCTCATGAACTTGTAAATTAAACCCAATAATTTGCAAGATTTTTAATTAGAGCCTAAACTTTAACAAGCTGACCAATTGAAACCCAAGTTTCACAATTAAGAGTAATTTTAACCCAACTTACCCAAATTCACAATTAAGTATAATTTTAATCAAAATTACCCATAAGACTCAAACTTTACAATAAAAAATAAAAGCAATCTAATTAAGATATAAATAAAATTTAGAGACCCACAAAGACATGACATGACAATTTTGTGACATAAAAAGGCTAAAATACTTCTAGACACTAATTAACCGATGTTTGCATAATCCAACTTAAGACAACTAAATGAAGGTTGAAATGAGTGTTAACAATAGTAGCAATAGTAATTAAAAAAACAAAAATGATTCCAGAAAAAGGAAAAGAGAAGAAAATAAAAGTATTGTAACTGAACTAGGGATTTGATCATTAAACGGAAGAGTTTGGGCACCAAAAGAGTAGATAGAACATACTCAAAGACTACAAAAGGGCTTTAACCATTACGTTAGGAAAAAAAAAATAATAAGAAGACAAAACGACCTGGTTTGGTTTCACTGTTCAATGACAGCAAAATCGCCCACGATCTTTAATATATATATATAAAGAATTTTGTCTCCTATAACCCAACGTATAACATCATTTTCTGCGTATTCATTTCGCTCTCCTGACTTGCTTTCTGTCTCTCTCCTTTCGTAAATTTCAAGTGCACTTACCTATCAATTACAAATAAAAAAAGCATGCGAATAGATATTAATACACACAAACAAACACAGATGTATACATACATACATATATACAAATATATGTATATATATGCCTCCAAATACTTGGCCGGGGATGGATAAGGCTATGGCTTTCCACAGTCCAGATGTGGGTTTGAGACACTTTTCCCATCCCGTTGCCCTTAAACCTTTAAACCATCACCAACAATTCTAAGTGCAAGAAATTACGAAGGTATGGGCAAGAAATCAAAACAGGCTGATGAGCAAGTCCCAAGAAGTTCGTCCGATTCCGAATTCCTAACACGTTGTAGTTTTAACTCCACGAGGATAAGAGTTTGGTACATGTAAAAGCTGGTTGTATATGAAGCTGTAATGAACTTCATTGATCAATTCATACGTACAAGACTGCATATATGTAAAGCAGTTGTAGAGTTACAGTGAAACAAGAAATCTATGTACACAGGATTAGCTACTTATCCAGCAAGTAACTTAGATAGAGTAGGAGTCTACTTCTTAACACACCCCCTCAAGTTGGAGCATGAGGATTGAGAATGCCCAACTTACTAACCAAGAAGTGAAATTGTTTCTTCCCCAAGGCTTTGGTAAGGATATCTGCGGGTTGAGCTGCACTCGCAATGGAGCAAGTCTGAAGCTCGTCGGATTGAATTCTATCTCTTACAAAATGGCAGTCTATCTCAATATGTTTGGTTCTTTCATGGAAGACTGGATTTGTTGCAATGTGAAGTACAGACTTAGTGTTGCAAAACAGCTGAATGGGACGAGGAAGAGTGACTGTTAGATCGGAAAAAAGTGAACGTAACCATATCAGTTCACTTGTTGCCGCAGCCATGGCGCGCTACTCAACCTCCGTAGATGATCGTGCAACTGTGGGTTGCTTTTTTGATTTCCAAGAGATTGGGGCATTGCCAAACTTCATGATGTATCCAGTAGTAGAACGCTGAGTGTTGGGGCAGCTAGCCCAATCGGCATCACAGTAACCAGAAAGAACTAAGTTTCCTGTGGAAGGGAAGAGAATGCCTTGTCCCAGTGTGCCTTTCAAATATTGGAGAACATGGCGAGCTGCATTCAGATGTGCTTTGTTCGGGGCTTGCATAAATTGACTTAAGAGATTCACTGCATATGCAATATCTGGCCGGGTGATTGTGAGGTAAATTAACCTTCCTACCAAACGGCGATACATGTTAGGATTTGAGAGAGGCGAAGTTGGAGCCAAACCCAAATGATGTTGTTGTTGTAACGGGAATCCTTTCGGTTTGCACCCAAGCATTCCAGTTTCACTTAGAATATCAATGGTGTACTTGTGCTGTGATAGAAAGATTCCTTCACTTGACCAAGCTGCCTCCAAGCCAAGAAAGTATCGCAGCTTTCCAAGATCTTTAGTATAGAAGGTTTTGTGGAGGTATTGTTTGAGCTCCTCAATTTGCTTCCCATTGTGTTCCCGCGATGACTATGTCGTCCACATAGACTAAAAGAGCAGTGTAAGTATTTCCAGAAGTCATGGTAAACAAAGAGTAATCTGCCTTTGATTGTTCAAAACCATAATCCTGCAATGCTTTAGAAAACTTGGAGAACCATTGTTGGGGTGCCTGTTTGAGTCCATACAAGGATTTATGCAGCTTGCAAACACGTTGATCACCTGGCAATAGAAGACCCAGAGCTGGAGTCATGTATATCTCTTCCGTTAGGTCTCCTTGAAGAAAGGTATTTTGAACATCTAGCTGATGCAGCTCCCGCTTCTTGATTGCTGCTACTGCTAACAGGGATCTTACAGTTGTTAACTTTATGACAAGAGCAAAGGTTTCAGAGTAATCTATCTCTTCAACTTGACTATAGCTCTTAGCCACAAGTCTTGCCTTGTATTTTTCTACACTTCCGTCGGATTTGTATTTGATCTTGAACACCCACTTTGAGCCAATGGGTCGTTTATTTTGTGGCAGATTCACTAATGTCCAAGTGTGATTTTTCTCCAAGGCATCGACCTCTGCTTGCATTGCATCGACCCACCTGGGATCTTTGCTAGCCTCGACATAATTTTTTGGCTCATATCCTTCTAAAACAGCTCCCAAAAATATTTTGTAGGCAAGGTTAAATCGAGCATCCAAAATATAATGTATAATAGGATACGGCGTACCTAAAGATGCTTGATTAGCAAGAGGTGTCGATGAGGTGCCTACTGTCGCAAGATCACAAATGTAGTCACTTAAGTAAGAGGGAGGCCGTCTGGTGCATTGTGGTTTCGGGGAACTACGTAATTGGCTTGGCTCGGGTTGTAATTCAGGTTGAGGGTTAGAGTCATCATGCATGGGATCTGATGGTGTTTGCAGCTCGGGTTCGACAGAAGGGATATCGTCAAAGGCAAAGTTTTGTTGGTTTGAAGGTTTTTGTTGGATTTCAGCACCTGTAGCATTCTTAAAAGGAAAGACATGTTCATAAAATATGACATCTCTAGAAACAAGAACCTGGTGCGACTCAAGATCAAAGACTTTGTATCCGTTTTGTCCATTTGGATAACCAATGAAGATGCATGGTTTAGAACGAGTTTCAAATTTATCTCTCGCTTTAGACTTGTTATGCATATAACAAAGACAACCAAATACTCTCAAGTGATCAAGTGATGTCAGTTCTGAAAACAGAACTTGATAAGGGCTTTTCTTTGATAGTTTTGATGAGGGCATGTGGTTGATCAAATAGGTAGCAGTTAAAACACATTCCCCCCAGAATTTGATAGGCAAATGTGCTTGAAAAAGAAGACCATGAGCTACCTCTAGTATGTGACGATGTTTTCTTTCGGCGATCCCATTTTGTTTGGGGGTATCAACACAAGTAGTTTGTAGAAGAATCCCATTCTGTTGATAGAATTCTTGCATGTGACCAACAATAAGTTCAGGTGCATTATCATTCCTGACTTGGCGAATGGATTTGTTGAATTGGGTTTTCACCATGGTGTTAAAGATTGAGAGATATTTGTGAGCTTCTGATTTTTGCTTCAACAAAAAGATCCAAGTGCATCTGTTATGGTCATCGACAACAATAAGAAAGTAGTGAGCACTAGTGAGAGAAGGAGTTTTATACGGACACCAGATATCAATATGCATGAGATCAAAGGGAGCTTTAGCTCGAGTTTGATTTAAAGAAAAAGGAATTCTAGTTTGTTTTGCACGATGACAAGAATCACACAACTTGTTTGTGGCTTTTAAAGACAAACAATCTAAATGCGAATACAAGCCCAATTTCTGATAAAGAACATGCCCAAGTCTTTTGTGCCAAAGGGTTGGTGAGATGTCTATTTTGCTTGTTGCTGCAACTTGATTTGTGATCCTTTTGAAGTAATACAGCCCATTGCATAGCTCATCCTTGCCAATCAGCATCTTCGAGTCCAGGTCATGTATCACACAAGTTTTGGGATAAAAAGTCACAGAGCAATTCTGATCATTCGTCAATCTGCTAACAGAAAGTAGATTGTAATTGAAATCAGGAACATGTAACACGTTAAGCAATTTAATGCTATCCGAAAATTGCATTCCACCAATCGGATATGCTTTGTGACTTAATCCATTTGGAAGGTACACCATGGAGCTATCATTGTTGATGGCCGAATGATTAAACACATGCGAAGTCATATGCTCTGAAGCTCTACTATCGATAATCCAGTCGGGTCCAAAGGAGGAATTCTTACCCGTAAAGCTTATCGCAGTTCCTTGGTTTTGAGTGGCCAGCAAAGAGATTAGCTGGTCATACTGAGTTTGTGTGAGTGTCGGGACCTTCACCCCTTCCTCTCTTTCGGCTTTATGGGCTGCAGTAGTAGTGACATTGTTTGCTGTTCCTCTTCCTTGCTTTGGGCGGTTCTGATTCTTCGGGTTCGACCCTTTTTGTCTATTCTTTTCCCACCAATCAAGGTAACCTTTAATCTCAAAGCATCTATCAATGGTATGTCCTGTTTTACCACAGTGATCACACATGAAGTTGTTTCATTTTTCTTTGTTATTTCGATTCCTAGAAGCCACAAAGGCCGCAGCTTCAGAGGTAGGCTTTCTTCCAACTCCTACTGATTTTTGTTTCTCTTCTTTTGCAACTAGAGCATACGCTTTATTTATCGTCGGTAATGGCTCCATATTTAGAATCTGTCATTCAAACCCATAAGGAAATTATGAAGTTTCTCACCTTCCTTTTCGGCTAAGATTGCCTTGGATGCTTGACAAGTGCAATTCGGCACTTCGCTGTAGGTGGCTAACTCATCCCAAAGCCCTTTTAATTTTGTGTAATATGCAGCCACGGTGAGTTCCTGCTGTTGGAGTAGTGCTATGTCTCATTTCAGTTCAAGGATTTGAGGAGCATTGCCTTGGGAGAATCTCTCCCGGAGGTCGTTCCACATATCACGAGCAGACTCTACAAAGGCCACACTATTGTGCAGCTCTGGTGCAAGGGCATTGAAGATCTAAGAGTTCACCATTGAATTACACTTGTGCCATGCCTGCAGATTTTCAGAACCATCTTCGTGTTCTTCAGGAGTTCCATCTACGAACCCTAACTTGTTTTTGGCGCGGAGGGCGTTTTGCATGTCTCTCCGCCAAATATGGTAGTTGACGCCATTTAGAGGGTTGGTGATGAGAATCGTTCCAGGACTGTCGGACGAATTGAGGAAGAGAGGGGACGAGGGATCATTCACGGAAAGAGGCGCTGAAGATCCTCCCGCCGTTGTTTTCTTGGTTGAGTCGTTCCCTGACATATTTGATTTTTAGCAGAACGGAACGAACCGCTCTAATACCATGTAAAAGCTGGTTGTGTATGAAGCTGTAATGAACTTCATTGATCAATTCATACGTACAAGGCCACCGCATATATGTACAGTAGTTGTAGAGTTACAGTGAAACAAGAAATCTATGTACACAGGATTAGCTACTTATCTAGCAAGTAACTTAAATAGAGTACGAGTCTACTTCTTAACGTACAAACCTTTTTCACCGAACCGAGCAGAAGAGAAGAGACAACTACTACGTGTCTGGTACGACTCACGAGAAGCAGAGTAAACTCGGATGGCGGAAAAAGTGCCGGCGGCAGAGCCTAGGCGGTGCTGGGCCTCTCTTCCGGTGGATCTGGTCCGGCATGTTGCTGACAGGATCCCAGCAATCAAGGATAGTATAAGGTACCGCTCCGTGTGTCGGTCATGGTGCACGGCCACCGCAGATGGAAGCATCAGAGTTCATCCGCTGTGTCTGATGCTTGCGGAGAAGAAGGGCAGTGACCTGCGCGAGTTGCGTAGTCTCCACGAACATCATGAGGTGGTGGAATTGGACTTACCAGAGCTAAAAGGAAGGCGATGCTGCGGCACTCGTTTTGGGTGGCTGATGTCACTTGGCCTGGATCATCGTTTCGAGGTGTTCAATCCTTTCTCCAGAACCCCCACTCAACTTCCGATGCCTCCAGTTCCGCGGGATATAGGACCGGATCCCACCAATGCCCGCGACCTTCCCGTGGAAAAAATAATATTTTCGTCCAGCCCTTCGTCCGATGGTTTCTTCGCGGATATTATCAGTTTCAGCCGTCTGGCCTTGGCCAAGCCAGGGGACGATGCTCGGACTTGCATAGGTTCGGAGGCTCTCCACCCAGTAACTGTTGCAATCTGGTTCAAGGGGAGTTTATACACTATGAACCAATACCGGTGTGTATATGTTGTTAAGAATTTGAACTGTCCGCAGCCGATTGCTGTGAAGTAATTTGCAGCTTCAACACTGCCTGTTGTGGGTAGCTCCAGCAAATATCTAGTCGACGTGGGTGGGCATTTGTTTCTCCTTGCCTGCTTGTTTTTCCTGGTTGAACCTGGAAATAGAAACAAGGTCAGAGAGTTTGAGGATTATGTAGAGACGGTGGATTTTGATAACTTCAAGCTGGATACAGATACAAGGGAGAGGGAGCAGGTCAGTTGCATTGGAGACTGGGCAGTAGTCGTCGGAAATAACTCCAGTTTTAGCGTCATTGCTTCAGACTATCATGGTTGGAGATTCACCGGTGGTGTGGATGTAGGCATTTACGATATCAAGACGGGAGAGACGGACTACTATAAGTCTAAAGGTCTACAGAATCTCCATTCTGCATACAGTTCATCATTCTGGATCGTAGCTTCCTGATGAGAATAAGTCTAAAACAAGTTGTAAATTTATAGATGCATGGCTCTAGAACGAAGTTACTTTAGCCACCAAATTAAGTCTTAATTCCATTCGAGCAGGTTCTTGAATATATAACAGTACGTACGGTGTAACTCACGGCTGAAATAATCAAACAAGTAACCTTAAGCAAAATTGATTCATCAACATAAGAAACTATTGCGAACCAAGACAAGGACAAGAGACCAAGGATTTTTTGGGGACTTATCGTTAGCGTTTCTGTCTACAAGCGTAAACAGAGGTCCCAATAATGAATCTCAATGGAATTTCTTGGCCAGCAGTCATACAAGAAAGCGAGAATGTTGGAGAAAACCAATACTTTTTTTTTTTTGAATCTTCAATACACACATATAAATCTAGTTTTCATGGCAAGATAAAATTTGTTAGAAGAGTTCCATTCAATTATAGACACATAAATAGACATATATTTAACAAGTCTAAAGAGCAAGATAATTAGAAAAGAAACATTATTTGTTAACCAAGGCAACAAAAAGCACTTCATGACTATCTCACACTGTTCATCCTTGTGAAAGTTATCTTCACTTGATGCTCATACCGCATTGAGAAAACATTTGCTTAAGAATTGGATCAAGTTTAAATAGTTCAAATCGCATTGACACATGATTTCCTTACGTTTAAGTCTCTCCATCTTTTATTGATCTAGTTAATTACTTAATTTTTTTGCAAGTATACATTTCGGCCCCTTGGATTGGCACCCATGGCAAGTGATGGCGGTTGCTAACAAGTGGCGGGCATGAACAATGAAATAATGATTTTGGACATATATTGTGATCCTTGTCCTATCTAACCTATTTTTGCTTGGGCACACAATAATAACTTATACCTTATGCTTTCAGCACATAAGTTTCGATCTTCCATGATGGATAGCCATTTAAGAGTTCAAGAATTGCTGTATTAATTTGTTAATTAAGTATATTTATTTTCATGATTATAGCCTATCTACCTGTATAATCTAATTGTGTAGGCTGAGATATTTTCCTGATTATAGCGCATCTACTTGTCGACCATGTTGGTGCAGATCTTGTTTTCATAGCATGTAAAAATTTGTTTGGGGAGTTGCACAGTTATAGAAACATGAATATAGATGGTTGCCAAGTCTATGTCGTGATCAAGAATTAAAGAGTAAAATAATTAGATAAAAAAACTTTATCTGCTGACCAAGTTTGTATCACACGACTATATGTCAAGGTTCAACTTTGTAAAAATTATCTTTACTTATATACATACACCCACATTGAGAAAATATTTCGTTAAAAATCAGTTTATAAGTACACAAACCAAACTTTTTATTTGCCTTCTTGTTCAGTGTGATCAATGAAGACACATGAGCATTGAATTAATCATTGCAAATATGATAATCCTTGATCCTGATGGGCAAAGGCTTCATCTTTCAGTGATGAAAAAAGCTATTCAAATTTGAAGTAACAAATCTCATCTGACATTAGGTGAGTAGCAAAATTTTTTGGTACATTTTTCTGGTGTTTTTTTAATATCAAAAGATATCTTTTTCCTATATATATATATATATGTATATGTATATGTATGATAAAGTTTTTGCATGATAAAGTTTTTGCTTCTGAATAATTTCTATATGTAATTATTAATAATTTCTAAAAATCTATAATATATTTTAATTTTTATAAATCAATTTTATGTTTGTGATTAATATTAATATTTACTTTGTAACAACTTATTCAACTTTTCAATTAGTTCAAATAATAGGGAAAATCTCCTTATTAATATTGAATTTATAGAAAATACTTATTTTTAGCATACCAAATGATTACTATGACTATTGAATTTATAGGACACACGAGAATCTTTTTAAACTCATTACACTCTTCATTATTTTTACATTCAATAAAAATAATACAAAAAAATCATATTAAACTAAATTTTAGATTTAAAAATTGATTTATATAGACCATGTTTGCTAACTTTTAGAATAATAAAAAATCTATAGTATTTTTATCTAAAAAGTGCACATTTCTTCTTAAGTTTGAATAGTGTTAGATAAGTAAGAAGTTACTTTCTTCATCCTAATTGTATGAGCTACTTTTTATTTTGGGTTGTCTTAAAGTAATGAATCATTTTGCTAAAGAAACAATAAATATTAGTTTGATTTCTAATTTGCCTTCAAAGGATTGATGTTTGATATTTGATTTTTAATTATTTTGATTTTGGCTTTAATAGTTTTGAGCATGTGGTTTTAAAGGAGTGTCGCATCAAACATTGATTTATAAATTTTTGAATTGAATTTAATTATTGTAAACTTTTAAATTTCATAAATTTATTGTAACATTATCCCATATTTTTTTATTATTGATTGTAACTTTGGTTCCGTTTGGGAACAGCTTTTGTTATTAGTGTTAGAGTTTTGTATAATTTATTTAACGGTTAAGATGAAAACGCTGAAACTAAAAGCTAAAAGTTACCATTAGATAGTTTTTTCAAAATTTTAATGCTAATCGCTGACGCTAATATTAAATAGAATCTTTATATATGTTTAACAACCCACCTCACTCCCATGCTTGGTTTTGCCTACGCTCCTCAAAAGATGAATTGGGAATGCTGGCGGTGTGTGGAGGCAGACGTCGTGGTTCACATGAGAAAAAAAAAACACAAAGATGATTTTTGGTCAAACCTGTTTTTATTTCTCACTTTTTTTTTTTACAAGTGAGTCCAATATCTTTTATGTACACATATGTGCGGATGCTAAAATAATTAGACACAATAGGGAAATTATATGTATATCAAAATAATATGAGAAAAATTTTAATACTAAAGTATAACTTGTATAATATATAAAGACAGTCATATAAACATTTAGTTATATATGTACAAAAAAACTTGCACATACAATTGAATATATTAATAATAGTTTTCATAATTAGTTCATTAAATATATTAGTAATATATCTAATTATGGACATAGTGATTATGGACAATAGTACCGTATGTTCCTCATAGTATAACTTGTATAATATATAAAGATAGTCATATAAACATTTAGTTATATATGTACAAAAACACTTGTACATACAATTGAATATATTAATAATAGTTTTCATAATTAGTTCATTAAATATATTAGTAATATATCTGATTTATGGACATAGTGATTATGGACAATAGTACTGTATATTTCTCATGTTTTGAGCACATATGTTTCAATCTTCCAAGATGGATAGCCATTTAAGAGTTCAAGGATTGATGTATTAGGTTGTTAATTAAGTATATTTATTTTCCTGATTATAGTTTATCTACCAGTATCATCTAAGTGTAAAGGCTAAGATATTTTAATTTCCTGATTGTAGCCTATCTACTTGACGATGATGGTGCGAATCTTGTTTTCACAGCAAGTTAAAATTTATTTGAAGAGTCGCACAATGTTATAGAAACATGAATAGATGGTTACCAAGTCTATATCATGATCAAGAATTAAAGAGTAAGGTAATTAGATTTAAAAAAAACTTTACCTACTAACCAAGTCTATATAAAACACTTCATACTTCACAACTATCTGTCAAGGCTCAACTTTGCAAACATTTTCTTTACTTATATACATACACTAAGTACTGCTATATTACTAAATGAGTGAAAGTTAGTCCACACTGGGAAAATATTTCCTTAAAAATCTGTTTATAAGTACACAAACCAATAATCCCCTCAATTGCCTTCTTGTTCAATGTGATCAATGAAGGCACATGAGCAGTGAACTAATCATTGCAAATGTGATAATCCTTGATCATAATGGACAAAGGCTGCATCTTCCATTGATAAAAAAAGCTATTCAAAATTGGAGTGACAATTCTCATCTCACATAATTGGGTAGCAAAAATTTTTGCTAAATTTTTCTGATGCTTTTTTATTAATATTTGCCCCTTTATCAAAAGTAAACAAGTAAATACAAAATTATCGAAATGGAGCACTATTTCTTATCTCATATGGAGTCCTCTCAACAAAATATATCGATTCTTTCATGGACCTTAACAAGGGATCAGATGTTCATGAAGAAGATGAGTTTAGATGGATTAAATGGCTTCCAACCAAAGAGAGTTGTATTCAATTACAGGCACATAAATAGATATATAGTTACCAAGTCTAAGTGGCCATATGGTGATCTGAATTAAAGAGCAAGATAATTAGATAAGAAACTTTATTCGTTAACCAAGTCAATATAAAGCACTTCATGACTACTCTCAAGTTCATCATTGGGAAAATTATCTTCACTTGACGGCTATCCCACATCGAGAAAACACTTCCTTAAGAATTTGTTTTAAGGACACACATCAATTCTCTTAATTTCCTTCTTATCTAGTGTGATCAATGAGGGTATATGAGCAGTGATTTAGTCATTGCAGGAGTGGTAACCCTTGGGAAAAGCTTGAACTTCATCTTTCATTGATAATAATCTATTCAAAAATTGGTTTCCTTTGTCCCTCTCAAGATTGGGTCAATATTAAGTCCTTCTCATCTTACATAAATGAGTAGCGAAAATTTTAATAAATTTTTCCACTTTTTTTTAATTTAGTACCTCATATTTACATATTTTCAAGATCCAAGGCTGAAGTTGGATCAACTTTAAATAGTTTAAATCGCATGGACACATGATTTCCTTACGTTGAAGTCTCTCCACCTTTTATTGATCTAGTTAATTACTTGATTTGTTTGCAAGTATACATTTCGACTCTTTTTATTGGCACCCATGGCAAGTGATCATGGAGGTTGCTAGCAATTGGCTGACATGAACAATGAAACAATGAGTACGGACATATGTATTGATCCTTGTCCCATCTAATCTATTTTGCTTGGGCACACAATAATAACTTATACCTTATGCTTTGAGCATATAAGTTTCGATCTTCCAAGATGAATAGCCATTTAAGAGTTCAAGAATTGATGTATTAATTTTGTTAATTAATTATATTTATTTTCCTGATCATAGCCTATCTACCTGTATAATCTAAGTGTGTACGCTGAGATATTTTCCCGATCATAGCCTATCTACTTGACCATGTTGGTGCAAATAATCTTGTTTCCATAGCACGTAAAAATTTGTTTGGGAGTTGCACAGTTATAGAAACATGAATATATATGGTTGCCAAGTCTATGTCGTGATTGCCTTCTTGTTCGTTGTGATCAATGAAGGCACATGAGCTGTGAATTAATCATTGCAAATGTTATAATCCGTGATTCTAATGGGCAAAGGCTTCATCTTCCATTGATGAAAACAGCTATTCAAATTGAGAGTAACAATTCTCATCTCACATAGGTGAGTAGCAAAATTTTTTGGTACATTTTTCTGGTGTTTTTTTAATATCAAAAGTAAATATGTAAATAGAAATTAAGGAAAGGGAGCTTTATTTCTTATCTCACATGGAGTCTTCTCAGCAAAATATATTGCTTTTGTGGTGGACTTTACAAATGGTCAGATGTTTGGACAGATGATGAGTTTAGATGGATTAAATGGCTTCTGACCGAGGTTAATGTACTTGTTTACAGAGAGCATTTCAAAACAAGACTTCCATCCAAAATAAATCTTCAAACTAGAGACATTCTTCAATACTAGACCTGATGTGCTCATTATGTAATGAGCAAGTTGAGGAGGAGGAACGTCTATTAATGAATTCGACCTTCAAAAATGTGTTTGAGAATAGGATTTTCGCCCGTGGAATATTTATATTGTAATAAGGGTTTTTGTCAAAGAAGTTTTGTTTTGCGGCAATTATAAAAAGCTATGAATAGTAGGATTTTTGGTAATCAATAAACTTTTTTTAAATGGAAATGTAGATGAAATTTATTGATGAGAGAGCTAAGAATTTACAATAACAGTCAGCTAGATGCTAGACATTGTATTGGAACATGATAAACCTACTTCCTTACCCTACTAGTCACAAAACATTCAATACAAGAAGAGTGGCAAGAGACTTAAATTTGACACTAATGCTTTAGTTTGGGCGCAAATCTATCTTTGTAGTTTTTTAGGTCCAATCTCCAATCAATGTTTCAAAATCAGCAAAAATATGTCACTATCCATTAAAAAAAATAAAAATTAGTAAAAATAGAAGATTTTGAAATCTTATTGTTATTATGTATTTTTCAGAAAATATTAGAATCTTTGAGACTTTTGCCATTTGATGTATTCTAGGACCTTGTTCCAAGCAGCCTAACCAACTAGCAAGCTCCAGCACGGTTCCCTTCTTAACTCTTGGATTTCATACTTGATAACAAAGTATGATTTTCTCGAACTTTTGTTGGAGGAAGCTGGCCCATATAGCAGTAATGCACTCCCACAATCACTATCATAAAACCAAAAAAAGCTTGGAGTCCAGTAGTCAGTCATCAAAATTAATAGAGCGAAACAATTTTAAGAATTTTGGCGATGTGTCATCGAAGGGGAGACGGATTCAACCGTAATGTTGATTTACTGCAAATTCCCTCAAATCAAAAATGGATTCATCCTGACCACAATTATTTGATTGAGCACTGCCTTCATCTTCTCCATCTCCATGCCTTAAAGAAGAAAGAATCAAACCACCAAAACATAAATGAAGTGAAAGTGCAAAATTGACCAAGGAAAGATATCTAGAACTGTGCAAATCAGCTTCTTATCTAGAAAATCAAGGACACATCTGTGGATTTTCTTGATGTAGTTTCCACAATGCATTTGAACATTCAGCACAACAAGAAATCGGAGCCCTTTCAGCTTTTGGAAAAGTCTATGTCATGGCACTAGAACCATTTGGAAATTTTTATTATCAGCCACTGCGGATGGTTGTTAAAAAAAGCTCTAGATAGCAGTGATGGTAGCTGGCCAAGATTCGAGAGAAAGACCTAAGGTCCTTGAAATTTATTGAAATTTATTAAAACCTAAATTATACCATAAAATTTAAAAACTTGTTAATTTTAACCATTTCTGTTAAATTTTTAACAAACAGTAGCATATCTACTCCCAATTTAACACTTAAGTGGCATATTTGGCCGATTTTAAAACATTAATGGGAGTTAAGAACGAAAAAAAAATTATTGTGGTAAATCCATGCCCAACTCAAAATATTAGTGACAAATTTAATATTTTTTTCCCATGAACGGCAAATCATGTAATTTATTGAGTAAACATGAGTTATAACTACTACACCCTCCCCAACACTTCCTCTTTACACTTGATACACCTAATTTTTGTACTTGCTCCACTGAGAAGAACAAATGCACTGAAATGATTCTTGTTGCCCCTGATGTTCTATAGCAAACTGCCCAAGATAAATATTCTATATTCTGAAGATGAATCAACAACATACTCACCTTTGTAGCCACAAATCTGATTTTGATCATCAACTATTCCCGAATTGAAGGATAAACAAGCGCTGTTAACTTTCATGTAGAATTAAAGCTCCATCTGCTTAGATAGGAAAAATTAAAGCCAAAACAAAATCATGGCATGAAGTAAACTAGTGTGGCTGAAAAAGTTTTATGGTGCAATCACTCTAACACTTAGAGATACCAAAGTAGTTGGGAAAAGGAAGATATCTTTTTTTGAATGGTGTTTGGAGCCAATCTCAATGATTTTGAATTAAGGATGAAGTAATTTGTTTTCAGTCTGTTAAAGAAAAAAATAAAAATTTTTGAATGTATTGTAATCTCTTCCAATGTGACTTGAAAATTTTGCTGGAGCTGAATTTATGAAATTTATCTGCTAGTTCTAATAGTTGTCATTATCTTTCTGTATTTTATCTTAACTATAAGATTAATTACAAGTTAAGTTTGAAAGTAAAAGGAATGCAAAATGAAAGGGAGCTCCCTTGAGTGTTGCAAAACAAAATCACTAACCAAGCTAGCTCCCTTGATAATTTAATTAAAATAGTTGTAATTCATTTTTTTTTATCTAATATTCAACTTGGTCACTTAATTAGTGGATGTTGCTGCAAATTTTGTTTTCATAGCAAGTTACAATTTCTTTAGAGAGTTGCATTTAATTATAAAAACATCAGTAGATGGTTACCAAGTCTATATTGTGGTAAAAAATTAAAGAGTGATATAATTAGATAGAAAATTTTTTTATCTATTAACTAAGTCATTATAAAACACTTCATGACTATTTGTTAGGTTTCATTTGTGTAAAAATTATCTTTAGTTATATACACACACCAATTACTACTCTATGTACTAAATGAGTGAAAGTAAACCTATACTGAGAATCTATTTCCCTAAAAATGTGTTTATAAGCACACATACCAATGCCCTTAATTGTCTTCTTGTTTAGTGCGATCAATGAAGGGACAAAAACAACAATTTAATCATTGCAAGTGTGATAATCTACAATCAAAATGGATGAAGGCTTCATCTTTCATTAATGAAAAACTATTCAAAAGTGGAGGAGTATTTCCCATGGATTAAATAAAAAAATTATCACTCTAAATTACTCAAAGGACAAATTTTACCATCAAACTTTCAAGTGTACCAAATGTCTTACTAAACTCTACCATCAAGGACAAATTTACCACTGACATTATAAAAAGTTACAAATTTGCCAATTATCTGCTAAGTGACTGTCAAATAAAGGGGGAAAATAACAGTTTTAGTCTTTAATTGTTCACGTTTCTTCTACTAGTGCCCTAACTTTGCCCATTCAGTAGCCATACCATCTTCTTCACCATTTGCTCGCCCTAACCTTCACTTTTCAGTTGGCTACGCCCATTTCAAAAACCATTCTTTGATGTCTTGTCATTCACCAATCAATGGTTGATTCTAATTATTTTCCTTCAATTTATTTTTCAACATTAATTTCATTTGTAAATCCATTCTCGATTTCTATTAACAATAGTAAAAGGCACAATGGCCTTTTTCCTTTAATTTATTGAGGAGATAGAAGAGAGTGGCATTAAGGATGGAGAGGCTTAAGTGGCAAGCGGTCCATTAGTCATGCCGCATGCCACCGTATTTTCAAGAAGATTGCATGATCACTGGATGGGCGAAGTTAGGGTAGTATAGAAGGAACATGAAGAATAACCGACCAAAACTAGTATTCTTCCCTTTATTTGACAGTCACTTAATGAACAAGTGGAAAATTTGTAACTTTTTATAACATCGGTGGTAAATTTCATCTTAGTGGTAAAATTTAGTAGTAAATTTCATACATGTGAAAGTTTGATGGTAAATTTGGTTCTTTGACGAGTTTAGAGTGGTAATTTTGCAATTAATTCTATTTCCATCTCACATAGGTATTCAAAAGATATTCAAAATTTTTATTTAATTTTTTTCAATATTTTCCCGTTTGCCAAAAGTAATTAAATAAATAGAAAATTATCAAAATGAAGCAGTATTTCTTAATTCACATTGAGACTTCCCAGCAAAATCCATTGCTTCTTTGGTGGATAACATGGGAGTGAATATTCATGTAGATAATGGGTTTAGATGGATCAATCCAAATTTTATTTATTTGGTTATGGAGAGCAATCCAAAGGGGACTTTCCTCCAAAATAAATCTTTAAACTAAATGCATTCTATAACAAGACCTAAAGGTCTTAGTGTACTGAGTAAGTTAAGGAAGAGGAACATCTATTGATGAATTCTAGCTCTACAAAATGTGTTTGGGAGGGGGACTTTTATTGGTGGAATATTTATGTTTGAGAGGCCATCAGTCACACCACACGCCACTGTATTTTGAAAAAGTTGGCTTGATCACTGGATGAGCAAAGCTTGGGCACTATAGAAGAAACATGAAGAATCAAGGGACAAAACTATTATTTTCCACCTTTATTTGACGATCACTTAACAGACAAGTGGCAAATTTGCAACTTTTTGTAACGTCAATGGTAAATTTCATCTCGTGGGCAAAGTTCAGTAGTAAATTTGGTAAACTTGAAAGTTCGATGATAAAATTGGTTCTTTGACTAGTTTAGAGAAGTAATTTTGTACTTAATCCTGTTTCCCATCTCACATAGTTATTAAAAAGATGTTCAAAATTTTTATATAATATTTTTCTATTTTTTTTCTAAGTATTTCCCCATTTGTCAAAAGTAATTAAATAAGTAGAAAATTATCAAAATGGAGCAATATTTCTTAATTCACATGTAGACCTCCCAATAAAATCCAATGCTTTTTTTGTGGGTAACAAATGAGTGAATATTCATGCAAATGGTGAGCTTAGATGGATCAAATGGCTTCCCCCCAAAGTTTATATATTTGTTGATGAAGAGCAATCCAAAAGGGACTTCTGTCAAAAATAAATCTTCAAACCAAAGGCATTCTACAACAAGACCTAATGTGTTCAGTGTAATGAGTAAGTTGACAAAGAGGAAAATCTATTGATGAATTCTTGCTTTTCAAATGTGTTTGGGATGAGGATTTTTACTAATGAGGATTTTTACTAGTGGAATATTCACATTGTAGTAAGGGTTTCTATCACAGAAGTATTATTTTCTGGCAGTTATCCCACTTTGAGAAAATATTTTCTTAAAAATCCTTCTATAAGTATGCGAACCAATCTCCATAATTGCCTTCTTATTCTGTCCGATCAATGAAGGCACATGAGCAGTGAATTAAACATTGAAAATGTGATAATGCTTGATCATAATGCGCAAAGGCTTCATCTTCAGTTGATGAAAAAAGCTATTCAAAATTTGAGCAACAATTCTCATCTCACATGGGTGAGTAGCAAAATTTTTTTTTTGTAAATTTTTTGGTTGATTTTTTTTTTAGTTTTTGGACATTTATCAAAAGTAAACAAGTATATAGAAAATTATCGAAATGGAACATTACTTCTTATCTCACATGGAGTCTTCTTAACAAAATATATTGCTTCTTTTAGTGGACCTTAACAAGGAATTTAATGTTCATGCAGATGTTGAGTTTAGACAAATTAAATGGCTTCTAACCAAGGTTAATGTATTTGTTTGTGGAAAGTTGCTTAAAACGAGACTTTCATAAAAAATAGATCCTCAAACCAGAGATGTTTTTCAATACTAGACCCTTTGTGCTCATTTTGTAACGAGCAAGTTAAGGAGCAAGAACATCTGTTGATGAATTCTAGCCTCACAAAATCTGTTTGAGAGTGGGACTTTCACCAGTGGAATATTTATGTTGTATACGGGTTTCTGTAAAAAAGAATTGTTTTGTGGCAATTATAAAAAACTATGAATAGTAGGATCTCTGATAATTGAGATTTTTTTAATAAATGCCAATACAAATGAAATTTATTACTGAGAAAACTAAGAATTTACAATAACAGTTAGCTAGATACTGGACATTGTTTTGGCATACAATAAACCTACTTTTCTACCCTTTTGGTCACAAAACATTCAATACAATAAGAGCGACAAAAGAATTAAGTTTGGCACTAACATTTTAGGTTGGGTGAATATCTAACATTATAATTTTTTCGGTCGAAACTCGTACTATTGTTCTAAGATTGGCTAAAATATGTAACTGTCTATTAAAAAATAACAAAAAATGGTGGAAATAGCAGATTTTAAAATTTTCCTGCTATTATGTATCTTTAAAAAAAATAATAGGACCTTTGAGACTTTTGCCATTTGATGTATTCTAAGACCTTGTTACTAGTAGCCTAGCCCACTGGTAAGCCCGATCATGCTTCCCTTCACCACTCTTGGATTTCGTCCTTAATAACAAAGTATGATTTTCCTATGAACTTTTGATGGAGGAAGCTTGCTCGTATAGCGACAATCTATTGTGACAATTGCTATCATAAAACCAAAGAAAGCTTGGAATCTGGCATTGGGTCATCAGAATTGAGTGAAAGACTACTGAGAATTTTGGCCTTGGGTCACCAAAGGGAAGGTGAGTTTGACCTAAATGTTGATTTCCTGCTATAGATTCTCTCAAATTAAAAAAGGATTCACTCCCTTGACAATAATATTATTTGATTGAGCTCTACATTCATCTTCATCATCTCCACACCTTAAAGAAGAAAGAATTGAACCATGAAATAAAAAATGAAGCAAAAATGCATAATTGACCAGGAAAAAATGTTTGGAAATTGCAAATCAGCTTCTCATCTAGAAAATCGAGGACACATCTATAGATTTTATTGATGTAGTTGCCACAGTGTGTTTGGACCTTCAACACAACAAGAATGGGAGCCCTCTTAGCTTCTAGAAAATGTCTTGTCAAGGTGCTAGAATTATTTGGAAATTTTTTATTATCATCCACCGCAGACGATGGCAAACAAAAGACCCAGATAGCAGCAATGGTGGTTAACCAAGATTTGAGAGAAAGAGAGAGTCTAATTACCTAAGGTCCTTGAAATTTATTAAAAGTTACATTATCACTATAAAATTTCAAACCTTGTTATTTTTTACATTTTCCATCAGCATTTTAACAAACAATGACATATTCGCTCTCAATTCAAAACTTTAATAGCATATTTGGTTTATTTTAAAACATTAGTGAGAGTTGAGACCAAGAAAAAAAGATTATAGTAGCAAATCCGTGACCAACCCAAAACAGTAGGGCTTAAATACCTCCCACTTGAACTATCACCACTCGGATAGATGACCCCCTAAACTATAACTTATTGCAACTTAATCCCTAAACTACCAAAGATTAAACAGATGACCCTCTGACTCGATCACATGATGCCACCCAGTCATAAAAAATACTGACAGCTCAAGTCTTCGTCACCCAGTTGTTAGCCTCATAGGTAGATGACCCCCCCTGAACTATCACCAATTAGACAGATGACTCCCTTAGCTCTATATAAAAATAAATTTATTTATTTTATTATATTTGGTTTTAGCATCTCCTAAAAATAAAATTTACATAAAATAATAAATTTAATTTTATAATTAATTCACAATATATTTTTTCTATTAAATATATAAATATTGAGTTATACTAATATTTGCATATGTTTTAATTAATTATTTCATTTAAATTTTCATTTTATTTAACTATCAATATATTTAAAATAATTAAATTAAATTAAATTTATGTTGATTTTAATAATTACAATTAAAATTAATAAAAATGACAAAATAATTGGGAGTAACTTAACTAGTCGTCCCCAGGCAAGCAACTAAACATTCAGTCACTTTAAGCTCAGGATCCTAAGCTTGGAGCAACTGAATGTTCAATCAGTTGCCTTATCAACTACGAGTTAAGCTGCTCCCAACTATTTATTGAGATTGGTTATTGAATGAAAATGAGTTGGCAAAGTTCAGGGGTGAAACCTCCTAGTTCAAAAAGTTAAGGGGTGAAACAGTCTTTTGGCCCTTGGAAAAAGTAACCATCTTATATTAGTTTTTAAGATTTTAATTTAAATTGCTTAGTAACTGGCTTAAGTGATTTTAAACTGTCTATTTTTTTACAATTAATGGGGAAATATAAATTATTATTTTAAAAGTTAGTCTTTTTCTCTAGTAGTAACATAAAGATAGCTTCTTTGGATATAACTCGGAAGTGTCTTATATACACAGCTTACTTTATATATGCCATACCCCTATAATTACTTTTCTAGCCTCATGAAAAGTAAAAAAATCTTGACCATGCCTCATCTTCCTCATTCAAGGTGGGCAGTAGGCCGTCAATTGGAGGAATCGTAAAAGCAAGGGAAGAAGAAGAGGGACAAAAGTAGCGGCATATCAAAGAAAAACACAGCCAAGTTGTCAGAGCAAGTGGTCGATGAGTTGATGTTAGAGAAGTATGTAGCGACGTAACTTTCTCTTCACTAATGAAAACTGGTTAAAGTGCTCTGCTCTTGCGTCTGTTGATCTTGCTTGTCAATCGGAGGACTCGGAATCCATGAAGATGGATCTTGCTTGTCGTTGTTCCTCCATAGGCCTATTGTTACCACCTCAACAAATGGGAAAATTACAGCATAAAGGCATAATGGTTATAAACCGTTATATAACATAATTTTCACCATAATGAATGAAATGTGAGGGATAAAGTGAATAATTTACACCTCCTTAAAATATTACAATGGTTACTTGGTACTGAAGGAATCCCTAAAGAATTGTTTGTTTTACAAGTAATCTATGGGTCTTATTGCAAGATTTCAAGACTTGCGTACTCAATTGTACAACTCTAAAAGAGAGATTTTGGAAGGATTTGAATGGCATGGAAGAAATTTTTAGATGCTAAATTGTATAAAGAAAACAAAGGCTATTATTCAAAAACCTATGACAACTAAGTCTACAATTGTTCATAAAAATAACTTAAAGATGGGATGATTTTTTACAAGAGTCAAAAGTGGTCATTTATAGCATTATCCTAACCTTTTATTTCCAGGTTCTAAGGTCAAAAAAGTGGGCTAACGATTAGCATAAAATTTTTTGCTTAAGACATACTTATAGTGACCTAAATGAGGGTTAAGGTTAAACTAATTAAAGTAAGGAAAATATATTGATTTCTTGCATTGTCTTGCTCATTTTTTGCCATCACCACCCAGAGTTCCTCCTTTAGCTCTTCCATAACCATCCATAGCCACCATATCTCAAGCTCCCAACCAATCATAAAGGAAAGCAATCAGATTCAACAAGAGAGAGAAAAACCCTAGTTTTTGGGTTTATTGAGCTTTATTTGGTATTTTCAGCTTTCATAGCTTAGGTAAGGGTTTTATCTAGGTTTCATGGCTATTTATTGTTGAATACTGATGCCCAAACATTCATGAAGCTAAGGCCCTAAGCTTGGAAGAGAGCCAAAAGCTTGATGAACCAAGTTTAGGTTAAGGGGAAAATTGCACCTAGGGTTTCAACCCTACAGCTTTAGTGCTCTATTATGGTAGTGAAATTCAAGGTTTATAGCACCCAATTTAGTACTAACTAAAGTCAATTAACTTCCTAAGGCCAAGCATTAGCTTGAGGAGGGCTTCCATTGTGATTACATAATGTTTATTTTATTATTTATGAACTAACCCTAATGTGTTTATTGCTACGACATTAGATTTGTTTGTTGTCATGTTGTTTGTACATTTGGATGGATGTGTTTGTGCATTTGTATTATATTTTTTGTGTTTTAGTGTCATTGGATTTCAAGTATATGACTGGAGTTTGAAGATTTTATTGATAAGCCCTTACTAAGTTTCATTCAAGAAATTTACCCCGTTTCTGTCCATTTCAAGAATACCTAAAAGAGAGCATTCAGACTAATATCTTTCATTTGAATTTATCTGTAAAATTTCAGGTATATTAACATCCATATGTGTAGTTGTAAACTGAAAATTTTCATTATTTTTTTAGCACAGTAGTTATTATTAGTAATGGTACTTTCTGCCTTACGTAGTAGCTGGTCCCTTCAAGTTTCTGGAATGCTTAGTGCTTTTGAAGTTCTCCAAGAAGCTTAGTGTACGTATTGACTAAGTTATTATCATGTACATGGTGCATAAATGTATGTAAATGGGTTGGGTATGTTTTATGTTTAGTGTGAGAAGGATATATGGATCAATGGAATGTAGTTTGAAGTTTGTATACAATGTTGTCCATATGGAGTTTATGGGCTGTTTTGATGGCATTTTTATGAATGATGGTTAAAATGGTTCTAAATTCAAGGAAATGGTTATCCCAGGTGCATAAGACATGTATGGACACTGCCAAGTGGGTTTTTCACCTCGAAATAAAGTGTATGAATATTATAATATTTTGTATGGGCATAATAGTCAATAGTGACTAAAATTGGGTACCCTATACTCCAACTCCCATAACTTTTTTCACATTAAGAATTTGACTATGAAATTTTGACCACACCTAGAACACTTCAAGATGAATAACTGGGCTTTGGAAACAATGGATTTTGTGCTCTGTACCTAGAGTTATGGCCTGTTGAAATTGGCTGATTTTGCTGAGCACTGTTCATATGGTCATTTCTACCGAATTAAGTGTAAAATCCATAATTGTAAACTTAGATGGATTTAATGTCTCAAACCTATTTCCCTATAAAGTTTTAAGTGTATTAAAGGTTTTAAAACATTTAGGGCACAAGAGAACATAGGTAGAATTTGAGTTGGATATAGTGTGAAAATTTCAACACATAGAATGGGCACCAATAGTATCATATCATGCGTGCATATGGTTGTACATGGACTTGGGGATTTTATTCAAATTTCATATTGGCCAGGAATAAAGAATTTCACTATCGTCATTACTTCCAGATAAAATTATATGTGAATATTTGTGTGATGATTGGACCAATGTACAGATCTTTGCATAATGACCCAAAGGGCCACTTGGGTAAACATAGGGTGTATGTTCTGCTTGGCCTACAGGACATAGACTGCTTGGGGCTTGAGCTCACTAAAATTGATCATTATATTTAAGTACTTAGAGTGGTAACAAGAAGTTGGTATTAGAGCATAGTTCGAATTAAAGTTGATAGTTTCATCATGCATGCACATAGTTACATACATTGAACTTAGTTGGGTCAGTTGTTAGTGTCAAGTGCCTAATGTATAGTATATATTGTGCGCTTATGTTGATCATGAAACAGGAAAATGGTAGCCACTGTTAGTGTTGTGCCCAAAAGGTCAATCATGAGATGAATGTATTTTTGCACATTGAGTCATGATATTTTATTGAGGCATTAATTCAACAATTATTTTTGTTGTTTTATTTCTGCGTAACGTAATAAACGTAATTGTAACCCTAAAATAATAATATTCTTAAATGTCCCTAGTCTAGTATTATTGTGGAGCAGGTTGCAATAATACATAATGACTAGCATATGTGGAGACTAAAATGAGATATGTAGTCTACATATGGGTACAAATTGGAGAACTTGTGTACTAGACCGACCCACCATGAGAACACTTCATGGATCGTTATATGAGTGTCATAAGTGATTCTCATAATGATCATGGTATATGTAGTCCTTCAACCTAAGATCATCAAGGTTCCCTACATGT
>KK902388.1:26479-50269 GCA_000696445.1 Aquilaria agallochum | reverse complement strand
TCACAGGTTGATTAGGGGTGGGGGTCTTCAAACCTAGTCTCTTTGATGTCTTGTGGAGCTTGAAAAACATCTTGGGCGCGTTTCATGGTCATTATACCATAGGGGTTCGCATCACATTAGGATAGCAAAATATTCTTCCTTCTCCTTTTTGATAAGCCTCATTGGTAGAAGTGAGCTCGATGACCTTCGTGCCGAAGTCAAACATTTTCTGGGAGAAATCCTTCAAGAGCTCCTCCTGGCCCTTCAAAAGTTCCTCCCGAAGTTTGGCAACCTCCTCCTTGGCTATTCTGCTTAACTCGGCGTCCTTGACGACCGAATTAGCGCAGAACACCTTTGCCTTCTCCAGACGCTCTTCAGCCCAGGTTCAAACCGAAGACTGTTTTGCTGCCCAAGCTCTGAAGTTTCCGCTATACGCCAAGAGCTGCAAAAAATGGGGATGAGGAGATTTGGTAAAGCTGCACAAGAAAAGTTAAACACTTAGAAAAATTGGGAGAAAAAAATAAAGGGTCTAAAGAGTACCTAGGCAGCATGCTCGGACATCCTCGCGGCGAGGATCTCCTCATTCGCGCACTTTTCAGCCACGGATTTGAAGGTAGCCTGGGTGAGCACGCCCCTCGCCATTTGGGGAGCCATTTGCTGGCCATCTTCAGAGAACAAATTCATGTCCTCCGTGAAAGACCAGAAAGGCTCCCTCGGGACCTTATCCTTTGGGATATAAGAGTCCCGAAGGGCCCCATTCCGGGCATGATCCACCATCCATGCCGAGGCCGCCAATTCCTCTGCAAAGTCAAGGCATAGTTCCATTAGGACATTGTTCCTTAGCCATATATCAATAAGAATGATAGTGCTAAAAATGTTTAAGGGACAAACCTGGCGGCACCTCGGCGACGTCATCATCAAAGTCCTGAGCCTCTTCCACGTCGGCAAGGATGTGTTTGCCCTTGCTTCTTTTGCGCTCCTTGAATTCTTCAGCAGAAGGGCCTCCTGTTGAAGAACCCAAAAGGTCCACCGAAGTAGTAGGACTCCGAGGAGTGGAGCTAACGGCAAGCTCCGATTGCAAGATGGCCTGGATCTCGGGCAGGTCTCCGACCTCCGCGACGTCCTCTGGAGGTGGGGGAAGGGGGTCCTTCTTCGCCTTCTTTGTCACACCTCACTCAGGGCCTGGCCTATAAGTTTCTAAATTAACTCACAAGCCTAACTCCAAAATTAAGTTTCTAGCATTTGGCCAAGCAAAGCATGGCAACATTAAGTCTTATTTTCTTAAGTTGAGAGGCCTGGGAGGTGGCCCAGGTGGCTTTAAACAATTTCAATAGACTCTTGCAGTAGAGGCAAGGCCTAATACCACTAACTTGCACAACAAGCAAGACTTCATTTGATTACTTGCATAACAAGCAAGGCAACACTTAATGGGATTCTAAGTGCATAATTGGTGTGCAATCAAGTGTACTACTTATATGACAATAAAAGGCCCACAGAAGGTATTTTGTTTGAAAACCCAATGCAAAATGCATATGATCTTCTCGGCCTAGAAGGTTACTCAGGGAGATTCATAATACTTATTCAAATNTACACAATGAAGAACATCAAGATTACTCATCCAACACTTTCGGCCAACAAAGAACTTTCAAACCAACACATAGTTTGCTCTAATAGCTCAACCAACTTCAATTAAACTCTTAAACTCCTTGTTCATGGAAGAAATACCATGGAAATCAAGGAAACACGAAAATACCTTGGAATCCTAGCTTGATTTGGCTCGGCCCTTCAACAAAACTCAAGAACAAAGCTTGATTCCAAGTAATCCAAGGCCGAAACAAGCATTCCAAGCTTAAATCCTTCAAGTGCTCTCAAGATTTGCTTGATTTCAAGACTAATTTCTAAGGAAGAGCTCAAGAACACTCTCGGCCAAATGAAAGCAAGGAAGCCCGAAAATGAACCAAATGGCCTTTGACTAGTTTCGGCCGAAAGACATATGTGAAATGGTTAGCCAAATGCTAACTTTTGCCTTCCAATTCTTTGCATGGTGCAAAGTAGCCTTCAATTCCTCATGTCCACAATGCCGCCACTAAAACTTGTGTCTAATATGTCATTCAAGTCACTCCTTGGCCCATAATGCCAAGCGTAAGACAACACAAGTACCAAGGCATTATAATCACCCTTCTATAACCAGCCATATAACTAGACAAACAACTAGTTAGTTTAACTAGTAACTAGTGAATAGTACTTTAGTGGTAGACAAGATTTGATTAGTAATCATTGTTGTCTCCCACAATTTGGCTTAGTATGGCACTAGTCACCTTAAAAACTTGCATGGCCAAATATGCCAACTTTAAGTTTGTAGTTTTAATTGTACCACTCATCTAAGTGTACAATTTGATCCACTTTCTCTGTTTTCTGTCAGCTTTCCCATAGTCCAGTTTCCATGTGCAGTTAAGGTCTGAAAGTTTCCAGTTTTGCATGTAGATCACTGTACTAGTTTCCATAGTTCCCCTCACTCTTCCTTTTTATTTTTCCTTGTTTTCCTTTGTTCTCCTTGGCCTAAGCCAAGCACTTAGGAGGTGCCTAACATTCTTAGCCGAAGATAGCCCGGCCCCAGACATCTTTCATCGCTTCGGGGACCCCTTCTTCATCTGTTCTCCCTTCTCGGTTTGACCGAGGATGAAGGATTTGTAGAAAGTGGCTGACTGATCGCCCATCTCTGAAAAAGCAGGAAAATATCAGTGTAAGTCCAAAGGGATACTTATACCAAAACTTGGAAAGTAACTTACTCTCAAAAAGGGCTTCGTAAGAGAGCTCCCCCCCGAAGGACCATCACTAGCCAGGACTTCTTACCGTCAGCGGCAAGAGCTGGCATGATGAGGTCCATCTTATTCTCCTTGAGCACCCCTGGCTCCCGAAGAACCTCCTCGATCATAAAGTTCCACTTAATGGGGAAGGGATACAAGGAGCACGGTGGGACCTCGGCATCCCAGTCACCGACAGCTCGGATACGGCTGTCGAAGTGCTCAAACCTCGCTGCCAACTCAGGAGTTAGCAACTTCTTGGGATCAACGACGTCCGTCTCCATCTTCCCCCGGGCCCACCTAGTCGGCATGTCCAACCATGCGTCCGCCACCTTCAGGAAGAAGAACTTCCTTTGCCACCCTCACCAACTATCTCTAGTATCGAAGGTGAACATATATTTTTTGCTCCCAAATCCCCGAGGCAGCATGAAATAGAAGCTACCCTTTGGGACCGGATAGAGCTTGTAGTACTGCATGAAAATGATGAAGTGGGGTTCTATCTTGAAAACGCCATACATGCAAAAAAAAGAGTTCAAGTAACAGTAAGAGTTGGGCGGAAGCTGATTCATGGCTATGCCTTGGAATTGGCAAAAGTCGTAAATCATCTTCGGCGGAAAAAACCGAAGTCCGGCCTTCAGTTTGACCCGAAAAATGGTAACCTCGTCACCTTTGTTCATGAAGCTAAAATGGCTGGGATGGGGCAGCCTGGTAGTGGCATAGGAGGGAAGAAAGCATTTAGTTGTCCACTTCACTAATTTTTCTGAAGTAGAACAACAGGGGTGAGACATGAGGGGCTGCCAGCTCTTGGGAATGGGTTGGACGGACAAAAGGGGGATAGGGGAAAACATGTTCACCAAAAGAAAATGACTTCAGAAAATAGAGTTAAAGGACTTCGGGAAAAAAGAAAAAAGCTTCGGTGACTAGAAAAAATGAAAACCAAAACGACCGAAGGACCTCTGGAAGAGTAACCCACCAAAACATTTGCCGAAGTCAGGATTAGAAGACGCCATCATAAATGGTTGCTGGAAATCGCTCCGCCGCTTGCGCCACTGCAAAAAGTAAAGGAAAAGCTCGAAGACAGATGAGAACAAGACAGAGGCAAAGGAAAGCAAATGAGGGCCATGAGGGGAAGGAGGGTTTATATAGACCGAAGAAGGGTAACTGAATCATCGTCATAACTACCCTGTGAAGGTGAATGGTTGCCATAATTATCCCTCGAAGGTGAAAAGACGTGGCTGGTGTAACCAACGTGACTACCCCGAATCATCGCATGCCATGTGTCATCCAACGCGTGGAATGAGGACACACTTTCTGACCCCATGAAAACCCAGGCACGCCTATCCAAACTGGCACTCCTGGTTACGAGACATGATGGTCCACTAACCTGCAACAGAAAAAGTAAAAATAAAGAAAGTGCGCACCTCGACAACACCAAGGGACTAACCAGAGAGCAAGTAATGATGCCTCGGCTAAGAAGGCACGCCTTTGGGTGGCGAAGTGTCTACTTCTAGGGTGTCCCACTCAGAGTCCTATAAGGTGCACCCAGAGATTCTAGAGCCAAAGTCCCCACTTTGACTTTTTGAGGGGAGGCATGTGATAGCTGAAGTGTTATCGCCCTTCAAACCCACAAGCTCGGGCAAGGCACCACCCTCGAAAAGTCGAGCATCACCCACAAGGAATGCGAGCATCTACTTCAGAAAAAAGGGAGTCTAGCCCCTTAAACATCTGAGCTTGACGATTCATCAACACCCCTGGAAATGATAGTACCAACCTCAGGAATACGGTGCATCGCCATCCTCGGTAAGGTGATTGAACCGGCTTTGGAAGAGAAAGACTCACCACCTTCGGCAGGGAAGAATGTCCCCGAAATGGACCACCCTTGGCAAGGGGATTCCCGGATTACTGAAATGATCTCGGAAGAAAGCCCTCATGTTCCGAAGAGCTCTCTTCTACCGAAAGGATTTCATGACTACGGAAGAAACAATTAAGGAGCCTCTAACATGCCACCCTCGTACACAACACGCCGCCCTCATAGACTCTCTGACACTCCATCGCCGCACATGTCCTGTCACGCAGACCTACCCTGGCCTTGACCTTTGGCCTGTAGCCAGCTAGAGGCACCCACGCCCGAAGGTACGGGTTGCATCTGATCAAACACGTGTCGTAATCTGAGCGGGTTATGTCAGGCAGATTTATCCATTCACACCCTCCTATATATATGTGGGAAAGGCCTCAGTAAGGGGCTCTCTCAGAAAAAAAGATGCATCTTTCATCTTCTTACTACTACTTCCAGTCTCTCAAAATACTGACTTGGGCATCAGAGGCTCCTCCCCGGAAAAATACTTTGGGGACCTCCTAACCTTTATTCTTTGAGTGTTTCAGGGAATCTCTCCCTGGAAGTCTCTCATTCAGGTGTTCCTCCCTCACCGGAAGTCCCTCCCAGTCTCACTATGTCATACAATGAAGATGCCGATAAGCATCAATACTAAGGGGCATATCTGATAAGGTTATGGAACTTTTGCTTATACTTTAGCACTGTCATGTCCACCTGCTCCACATGGTTTAAGTCTTTCAATGCCTCATTGACATGTTGTTGTTGAAAGAGTTGTGGGAACTCTGCCCACTTCATTGCCCTCCTTGCAACTTTTGGCTTCAACTCATTTTTACTTTTGTAGGCTCTATCAATAGGCCTCCACCAGAGCTTTGCACTCCCTTCCTGCCCAAAAGTGGCCAACAAAACTTTTTAGGAGAGCTAACCTTCATCCACTCAAATATCTTCACTAGGTGATAAAGGCAATACTCTACCTCTTCAGGATCACCTCTACCCTTGAAGATAGAGGGCTTGAGGGACAGGAATCCCTTAAGTTGATCCTCTTTCAAGGCATCATTTTTGGCCTTCGCCTCTCGACCTTTGTTGTTCCTTCAACCTTCTCCCACTACCCTTTCCCTTGCAATGGCCTTAGTGAGTTACTTCTCTTGTCCAGCATAATTCCCTAGCTCCTGCTCCTCAGAGTCTGGGCTGATCTCCACTTCCTCTACTATTGTGTCTTGCCTATCCTCAGACCTCACCCTTTTGGCCCTAGGGTGTCTTATTTCTTCTTCAACCTTACCCCCAGATTCATCCCTATTTTTGCTTGTTTGGTCTGCCACCTTAGGCTATTTGCCAGGTCTTCTTTCTCTCCTTCTTCTCTAGCTTCCCCCACCAATTCAACAATACTAGGGGCTTCTGCTTATGCCATGGTTAAAGCTTATTTGCTAACCACCAACTGGGCAATAGTCATCTGCATGAACTATATTATTTGCTCCATCTTGTCTGACTACCCCTATTAGGTCCAGGCATTTCAGCCCCAACTTCAGGCTCTGTGGCCCTAACCTCCCTTCTTTCAAGGGCTAGCTCAAGCTGAACATCTTTCAGATGGCTAACCCTACTTTCATCCTACTTGAAGGCTTCTCAATCTCTTCCTCTAGTTCTTGTCATGTAGAAACAAGAAAGCAACAGCACTACTAATGCTCAATATCTCTTAAGTCGAAAACTCTAAAGCGAAACTTGCCAAAATAGACCTTTACGGTCCTAACCTACTCTAATACCAACAGAATGGTGTCGCACCCAAATAAGCCATAGTCCAATCAGGACACCTAACTATTAGCAAATAAATCAAAATGGGTGTTAGAGTTACGATCACAAGCCACTTAGGTGCCCTCCTAAGCTGGTGAACTGTAGCGTCCAAGGCGCTCGTAGGGCACATAGGTGTATGGCCAAGGTGGTCTGCTTGCATGCTATGCTGGTGCCTAGCACAGCTAAGGTGCACTTGCTAGCATCTGGTAATAGCATTAAGGTGCCTACCAGTGCAAGAGGTTTAGCCTCCACCTATGTGAATATCAAGCTAAGTTATGGTAGAATCCACATCAATATACCAATTTCATTCCAAATCAATGCGTGGACAAGAAAAGCACCAGAGATTCACATTCAAGTTGAAAACATTTACATGAACCTTCCAAGTGCAAAGTGCACACATACACACCAAGGTAGACCTAATTCCAGCCACCTACACACTTGGCCAAATACACATATAAATACAAACATAGTCTTGGATATACATTCCTAAGCACTAACTTAGCACTCGTTGGCATAGTTTCCCCCGCACATTTACACAATACCTAGTGCTTGCACATATCAAACTAGTAACTTAGCATGCAAGTTAGCATTCATACAATTAATACATTGAGCATTAGCATTAGTAATGGATGTTACCTACAGAAATAACTTCAAAACACACACTTAGCCTTCTAGGCCTCCTACTCCAACCCTTTCCCTAAAACATAGGAAAACGAGCCTGAGTTCTCAATGAACTAATTAAGCATCACATAGTTATATATAAGCCTACATACTCACATACATAGTATGTTTACTACCACGCTACTATCCACAATGCCCTACAAAGAAAACATAGAAGACAAGAAAAACCAAGACATATATATAGAAGCTCATAACATAAAAACTAAGGGTTTGTTACCACCTCACAAAAATGGGACAGTTACAAGAGTGTCGAAATGGCCAAAACCAATTATACTATGTAATTCTCACTATAGTGATTGAAGTGTGGGGGGTAAAAGGCAGGATCTACATCTCCTTAAATGTGTTCCAAGTTGGTAACTTGGCCCTGAAGAAAAGCCTTAAGGATTGCTTGTTTGTCAAGCAACCTATGATTTTTTTATAAGGTTTTGGAAATTCAGGTACTCAAATGTAAAACTCTCAAGAAAGAGATTCGGAGAGTTATGGGAAGGATATGAATGGTATGAAAGTGCTATTGGAGGACCAAATAGCTCATGGAACACAAGTTTGGACAAAGGAAACAATAAAGGCATTAAGGACCAAAACGTCTTAGTGTAAACCAAAAGGTGTTCAGGCTTTTGACTTAAGTCAAAGTGTGAGATTGTGGAATTATCCCACCATGGGGAGGTAGCCAAGCCTTGATGAATAGTAAAAAAATGTTGGGCATATGTGTACCCATGATTTTAAGACAAACAAACCATAATTGGTATGAAGAAAAATGACATAAAGCAAGGTTAAGCCCATTTAAGTGTGTTTTGTGCCCTTAAGCTCATTTAAGACTATTTAAGTGGCCAATTCACTTATCTCACTCCCATTTTTAGCCTCCTCCTACCTAAGAAGACAGCCAAACTTCCTCCATAGCCACCACACCTTCAACTTGCAATTGATTGAAATTGAAGGCAAAAGGAAGGAATTAGAAGCAAACTAGAGCTATTCCTTGGATACTTCAAGCATCAAGCTTGATCCTTAGCCTACCTACTTTGGTAAGGGTTCTCTTGCTCTCATGGGTTGTTTTCTACGTTTTCAAGCAACCATGGAGCTAGGGTTAAGCTTGGAAGAGAGCCATGAGCTTGATGAACCAAGCTTAGTGAGGGGAGTGCACTTATTGAAGGTTTTGTGACCTATTGTCAAGTGCATAATGATGGCAGTGAAATGAGGATTTCTAGAGCCCAAATAAAATATTCCTAAGACCAAGCATTAGCTTGGGGTGGGCTGCCATTGTGATTTGGTTATGTTTATTTTGTGTTTTATGGACTAATCTATGGTATACGTTGCTGTTTCATTTCATGTGTTTGTTGGTTGTGAATGGCTACAGCATTTGATCGCTATATCTTGTATATATGCACTATGGTTTTTGTGTTTTAGTTTCTTTTGATTTAGGTTTTAATGATGGTTAAATTGGATATTGAATCCAAGTGCTACCCTTACTAAGTTTATCAATGAAACTTACTCCCCTCAATTCTATCATTTCAGGTCTAGCAGAAAGATCTTATTCAAACTATTTTTTTTTCTTGGTTTGATTTTTGGCATGAAATTTTAGGTACATGAACTTTCATATGTCTAGTTTTTATCTCGAAAGTTTGGTGATTTTAGGAGAACATTTGGTATTTTTAATGGTGGTACTTATTCTATTGTGCAGCAGTTGTCCAACATCCTGTTCTAGAGTCCATTGTGTCTCAGGAACTCCTATAACCTAGGGTGCATATTTAGTTGGGTTAAGGCCATTTTTTAGTTCATGTATGCGTGTACATGTAGTGTATGTAAAATGAGACAAGTATGTGAACATTTGAGTAGTGTTTTGGCTATGTAAGTGATGTGGTGCAAAGCTGCCTAAGTGTGAATTATGTTTAGGCCACATATGATTGTTAAATGCAAGAGAATATATTTCCTACATGTAATGGATATATATGGGATAACCTTGGAGGGCTTTCCCCTTGAATGAAGTAGTTGCACACTTATGAAATTTTGTATGGGCAAAATGGTGATAAAATGACCAGAATTTTGACTCTGCACTTAAAGTTCTATATCTCCCTGTGTAGAAGTATTCTTGGTATGAAATTTTAACCACACCTAGATAACATCTAGTGGTTGAACTAGGATTTAGAATTTCTAAATTTGGAATCCTGTAGCCAAAGATACGACATTGTAAAATTGGCTAAGTTATTGTTCATTTGGTTAGAATTTTGTAACCAATTTAAAAAATCCATAACTTGGTCCATAGGTGGGATATTGATGTAAAACAAATTTATTTCGTTTGATATAAACCTCTAATTGATACGGGAGTGAAGAAAATAGGGGGTTACATGGCTACAATGATGCAGGTTATTAGTTGATATTATAGGTGCAGTGGCTGGTCATTAGAACATAACAAGATTGCCTAATGTGTGGTAGCCAAGATTAAGACTTCTGCTAGCGTTTTCCTTCTTTGCTTCTATGGTGTGCATGAAATATGAATATGTGTGTGATGGTTGGACCAATATGCATGTGTTTACATAGTGCCCAAGAGGGCCACTTGGGTATGCACACTAAAGGTAGTGTTCTGATGGCCTACAGAACATTACCAATCCTGGAATTCTAAATACAAAATTTTGGCACCATAATTCGACTACCCTAGAGTGGGTAATAGATGTTGGTATCAAAGCATGGTTTGTACTTGTACATAGCATATAGTTGCATTACATGCATCTACATACATGAACTCGATTTGGTTAGCTGCTAGTGTCTAGTACTACTAAAATACCTATGATATTTATATGTGCTCTATGATAAATCCTCAATGTAGGAAGTAAACATGGTTGCCACAGAGAGAAATCCAATAGGAAGAAGACTAAGGTCTAAGATTGATCAGGTATCCAGGACCAATCCCTTAGTCTATGACCATTCCTCCACTAGGAATGAGATTGAGGATGGCCATGAAAGAAGATCTAGGAGAAAGCAGAGAGATCATAGAGAGCATCACCATACAGAGGGCTTTCACATATCCAAGAGACATAGATCAAATGATCTAGAAGGCCTTGATGAAGTTAGACTATTGGAGAGGTTCCACGGCCTAAGCCCTTCACAGTTTGATGGAAGAGCTGGGCCAGAGAGAGCTGAGGAGTGGTTAATCTTCATTGAAAAAATGTTTGAGAATATGGCACTAAGCTCTACCAAGAGAGTGTCACTGACTACCTACAATCTAGTAGCCAGTGTAGAGATATGGTGGAGGAGTACTAGAGATGGATATGCTGTCCAAAAAGGCAGAAGGCTAGGAGAATACATGGAAATGACTTGGCCAGAGTTCACCCTGCTGTTTTAGGAGCAGTACATTAGTGATTCTATCAAGGATATGAAACAAGCTGAATTTGATGCTCTAAGGCAGGACAACCTTAGTGTCTTAGAGTATGAGTACAAATTCAATCCATAGGTGAGGTATGCTCCTCAGTATCATGGGTTGGAGGAGTTAAAGGCCAAAAGATTTTTTAGAGGCCTAAAGTTAGACATTAGAAAGGCTGTAAGACCTTTTGCAGGAGTCACATACTATCAAGCAGTGCAGAAAGCTCTATTAGTAAAGCAAGAGGAGAATGACATTAAGTACTTTCCTAGTGGACCAGGGGAAAGTAGCCAAGTAGGAGGCAAGCAAAAGAAGCCACCACATGAAAGGGAATTTCCAAGGATTCTCATATTGGTGGTGAGGGCAAGGTTAAGGGGAAGTTCCCCGGGCTAAGGTGCCCTAAATGCAAGAAGTTTCATAGAAAGAAACCTTGCTATTTTGACACCCAAACATATTTAAGATGTGGATCCATGGATCATTGCATCAAAGACAGCCCACAGGCTCAAAGAAGGCCAGAAGACCAAGGTGCTAGCTCATAGGGAGTGGTAATAGAGGCCAGTTCATCTAGTGCCTCGGCCTCCAGTGAAGAGAGCTGGCCGAGTCCTCCAAGTGGAAAGGCTTGAGACATCATAGCAAGGAGGAGCACTAAGAGGTAACATTTACCTTGATGGTATGCCTATTAATGTTCTGTTTGATACTAGTGCATCTGTGTCTATAGTGGCTAGGAAATTTGCTAATGCTAGGAAATTTGTTGATGCCATGAATTTGCCCATTGAAATCATGCCTAGGATACCCTTAGTGAAAATAGTAGGTAGTCAATGTCTTTTCACTAATGACCTAGCTAAGGATTGTGAGCTTGTAGTAGGAAAGACTAAGGTTATGACTAATTTACTAGTGTTGGACATTCCTAGGTATGAATTGGCTTACTATGCATAACATCAGAATTGGTTGTGATAAGAGGGAAATTGACACGACCGCCCGTGCCCCTACCTAGGAAGCCCTGTGAGAGCTGGTCTCACGGTCAATTGCAATTGGTTAGTTGTGTATGTGTGTGGATTAAATCCCATGATACTAGTTGATTATCCTAGAATATGCAATATGCATGCTCTTCATGCTTTGACTTGGTTTATTAAAACCATAAAACATTAACTCGGCCGAGTAATTTTCTACACAAAATAAATACAAATAGCCAAAGCATATAAAATCAACATTTGTGTGAGTTTACTACACATAACAACTCGTTAGAACATTCATACATTAAGTAGACTAATACCCTCACCTAAAAGCAATCCTAGAGTCGAGGACTCCTTATAACATAGACTATGGAGGCAACTAAAAGTACTGTATAAATACAAGCCTTTATTGAGATCTCTTTGACTTAACTCCCACCTTGGATACACGTCCCAGTGGCGAGTCTCAAAAGTCCTTTGGCAAGTGCTACTAGGCTCTACAGCGAAAGGAATATACTAGTTAGTACTATTACTTGATCAACAAGCCAACTAAATACACCATGTAGACTAGAATCACAAGGATTGTCAAACGTTGTACTTGTACACACAAAAGAACACTACCGCAATATTCCTCAACGATTACCCGATCCAGCAACTTCAGTCTCTGCATAACATAACTAGGGAGTGAGAATTCAAAAATTCTCAGTAAGGGGTCTTCAGTGTACCTGCAAGAAAATTACTAGGACTGGACATATGATGAACATATGTAAACTTGCTGCGAGCTTACACAGCATGAGGGTTTGATATATGCACATATAACTAGGCCATAAAGACCTCTCCTCAAACTAGTCCTCCTCACAGTGCATCACTTAGGGCCTAGCGAGTTCTGATCACTAACCCGCTCCTAGCAAGCCGAAGCTTACTGGATGCAATCATGTAGCCTTCCCATAGTTGTTATGCAGGGGAATTATGATGGAACTTTGTAGACTAGGTCGCAGGGCCTTTTGATGTAGACTAGATGAACATGGTTTCACCTTGTAACCTCGAGGCTATGGCATGGCTAGGTTGCCAAGGTTTCTAAACCTCTCACCTGTGCTAGTAATACCTTGTTATGATCATTGCAACATAGTTTCCTTTAAAACTTGCCTTCCTTTTGAGTTAATATAAATCTAAAAATTGGGCATTTTAAGTGTTTTTAAAACATGGAGGTGATAGTACTCCCTCTTATCTTCGTGTAGAATCTTTAATCACCTTAATCGGACACCAGAGCAAAAAGTTATGTCGAAAACAAAACCGGGTGTCAAATGCTGTCTTGGAGACTTGTCGCCACAGTTGTCGACATTTTGCCAATTTTCTGAGGTCTTGGCGACGCATCGTGGGAACTCGTGGGGATTGGAGACGGGTCACCAAACCTGTAAAATACCCAGAAAAAGTACAGTTTTGCTGCTATGAACTTTGGACACTTCCTACACATATCAAACATGCTTGGAATGCCTCCAAATTTCATATACACATAGAACATGTTGCCTAGATCACAACCAACTATCACAAGCCAATCTATGATGTCTTGTAACATCAATCCAATACTGCCAATTCCTCTAGTCCACCATAACTCAACCAAAACCTTTAACTAATGCCACAGCTAAAACCACTTGAATTCTTCAAGCAAACTCAAGCTATTGGAATTAAATGAACCTAAAAACATATCTCCCTTCCCTTAACTTGAAGTAACACATAGGAATCAAGCTCCCTTTCAATCAACCAAGCTCACCAAAGTTATACACAAGTCCCAAATCAAAACAATGGCACCAAACATCAAAACTTCACTCTCTAACCAAAACCCAAGCTTCAAACTAACTAACAAACATGAATTCAATCAAGAACACATTTCTTACCTCGTTCAAAAATAGGGGATGGGGAAAAATGTCCTTCCAAGCTTCAAAATCATGATTCCAAGCTTGAAATTGGCTACTCCAAGCTTATACACTTGAATTGCACCTCTTGACACCAAGATCACTTGATTCCAAGCTTAATTTGAGAGGGAAATGAGTGAGGGAAGGATGAAAATGTGGTTATGGAAGCCTCCCCTTCTCTTTCCCCTATTAAACCCTTACTTAGCATTAAGGCCATCAAGGTTTCAAGTTTAATGCAATTAAGTCCCCCATCTTTGTAACTTAGTGATTCTTGATTAAATTCTTGTCTATTCTTTAAGTTTGACTTAAGTTTGAAATTAAGTTATAAAAGTTCATTTTAAAACACTCGGGACTTGTCCCGGCTATTCAGGATGTAAAATTATCATTTTACCCCTGAACTTCATTCAGTGCTTTATTTGAATCGGAAGTTAGTGAACTTTGCTAAAATTCTCTTTTCTTGCTATGTAAACTTGAATTAAGGTTCTAAACTTAATTTAGATCACCTTACCTTCCTCAATTTCATTTCCTACTAGAAGCGCCATAACAGAAATCACATTTCCTAATGGTAAAGTGCATGCATTAGTGAATTATAAGGAATTAGTGTATGAAATGCATGGCATGGAACTAGAGGTATTAGATGAGATACCAATGATTTCTGAGCATCATTACTGTTATGCATTGAATGAAACACTGTGATGAGGAAGTGGACAGAAAACCTATAATGAGATACTTTCCACAAGTCTTTCCTAAAGACCTGCCACGTATTCCTCCATAAAGGGAAATTGAGTTCAAGATCAAGTTGCAACCAGGAGCTAGTCCAACATCCATCCCTCCTTACAGAATGCCAATCACAGAGTGGAATGAGCTCAAGAAACAACTTGATGAACCTTTTGAAAAAGGGTTCATTCCTGTTCCCTTTGTGAAAAAGAAGGATGGATCTTTGAGACTATCCATTGGCTACAAGAAGCTCAATGCAATGACTATCAAGAACAAGTATCCACTCCCTAGGATTGAGGATCTATTTGATCAACTCAAGGGAGCTAAGATTTTCTCCAAGATAGATTTGAGATTTGGATACTTCCAGTTGAGAGTAAAGGAAGAGGGCATTCATAAGACTGCATTTAGGACTAAAGATGGCCATTATGAGTACATAGTCATGCCATTTGGTTTGACTAATGCCCTAGTTGCTTTCATGGACCTGATGAACTGGGTGTTCAGGCCATATTGTGACAAATTTGTGGCTGTGTTCATTGATGACAGCCTAGTGTATTCCAAGGATGAAAATGAACATGAACATGAACATCATCTGAAGATTGTCTTCAACACTCTATTGGAACATTAGCTTTATGCGAAGTTATCCAAGTGTGAATTTTGGATAAAGGAAGTGTCTTTCCTAGGACACATCATAGATGCACAAGGCCTTTAGGCAAACCCTGAAAAGGTCAAGGTGTGCAAAAGTGGGAAAGACCAAATACTGTGAAGGAAATTAGAAGTTTCCTAGGATTAGCTGGATACTACAGGAGATTTGTATCAGGCTTTTCCATGATTGCCTTAGTTCTTACTCAACTGACCAAGAAGGGTCAAAGATTTGAGTGGACTAAAAAGTGTGAAAAGAGTTTCCAGGAGCTCAAGAAGAGGTTGATTGAAGCTCCAGTATTGATTTTTCCTAATCCAAGTTAGCCTTACATCATATATATAGATGCATCTAGATCTGGGTGAGGTTGTGTACTTAAGCAAGATAGAAATGTCATTGCTTATGGGTTAAGGTAGTTGAGACCTCATGAGCAAAATTATCCTACCCATGACCGAGAACTGGCGGTAGTGATTTTTGCTTCAATGTAATGGAGGCATTACTTGATGGGTAGTTCTTTTGTGATCTACAATGACCATAAAATCCTATAGTACTTGTTCACTCAGAAAGAGTTGAACATGAGGCAAATGAGATGGTTAGAATACATCAAGGACTATGATAATTGTATAAAGTACATTGAGGGGAAAGACAATCTAGTAGTGGATGCCTTGAGTAGGAAGTACATGGGTTTTCTGAAAAGAGGATCCATAACTGATTATGATGGGCAGAATAGTCTATTATGCCTAGGGCATAATTGGCATAGGTAGGAGGAAGCCCAAATCTACACATTGACAATTTAGTCTAGATGGATTGAAAGGCATAGGAGACAGATCCTGATCTAAAACAGATTTTAGGAGAGGAAAAAGATTGCTTGTATCAATCCTTTGCGTACAAGCAAGGATATTGTATTTCAAGGACCAAATCTATATGCCCAAAGGAGCAAAGCTTAGGGATGAAATACTTGAAGAAACTCACACAAGCAAGTGGAACATCCATCCAGGAAGTGAGAAAATGTATAAAGACTTGAAGACTCATTTCTAGTGGCCAAATATGAACAGAGTGATAACTACTTATGTCTCCAGATTTGCCGCATGGCAGAGGGTAAAGGTAGAGCACCAGAAGCTAGCTAGTACCCTACAGACTCTACCTATACCAGTGAGGAAGTGAGGCAACATAACCATAGACTTTTTGACTGGGTTGCCTATGACCAAATTAAGGCATAATACAATATGGGTCATTGTGGATAGGCTAACCAAATGTACCCACTTTTTACCTATGAAACTCATAGACTTCTTGTAGAAGATAGCTTAGATGTATGTCCAGGAGATAATGACACTACATGGAGTGCCAGAGTCCATTGTATCTGATAGAGATCCAAGATTTACGGCTCGGTTTTAGAGTGCTTTACATAAAGTAGTAGGAACCAAAATCCATCTGAGTACTGCTTATCTTCCTCATATAGATGGGCAATCTGAAAGGGTGATGCAGATATTGGAAGACATGCTCAGGAACTGTGTGTTGGATTTCAAAGGTGACTGGGATCAACACTTGCTATTGTTGGAATTCTCATATAACAATAGCTACCAAAGCACCATTGGGATGGCACCTTATGAAGCATTTTATGGAAGAAGGTGCATGACACCGCACTGTTGGGTGGAAGCCTTAGATAGGCTAAAGTTGGGTCCAAAAATTATTAAAGAGGCAACTGCCAAAATCAAGAACATTCAAGAGAGATTAAAGGAAGCCAATGAAAGGACCATAACCAATGTGAACAAAAGAATGAGAGATTTGGAATTTGAGGTTGGTGACAATGTTTGGTTGAAAATTGCAACAACTAAAGGCACTGTCAGATTTGGCGGAAGAACAAAGTTAGCTCAAAGATACATAGGTGTTTATGAGATCTTGGACAGAGTTGGCAAGGTGGCATACAGGTTAGCTCTATTGCCAACCATGTCAAGTGTTTGTAATGTTTTTCACATTAGTATGTTTAAGAAGTGTCTATTGGACACAAAGAAAGCTATTATAGTGGAAGACATACGGTTGAAAGCTAACTTGACATATGAAGAGAAACGTATAGCTATCTTTGCCAAGGTTACCAGATGCTTAAGAAAAGAACTTATTCCCATGGTTAAAGTTTAGTGGTCACACCATTCTAAAAAAGAAGCAACTTATGAAACTAAAAAAAACCCTATGGAAAGGTATCTTGAAGAATACTCGAAGCTAAAGGCTATTTTGGAGGACCAAAATTTTTAAAGGGGGGGGACGATTGATACGACCTCACAAAAATGGGACAATTACAAGTGTGTCAAAATGGCCAAAAACCATTATATTGTGTAATTCTAACCAAAGTGATTGAAGTGTAGGCGGTAAAAGGCATGATCAACACCTCTTTAAAAGTGTTCCAAGTTGGTAACTTGGCCCCTAAGAAAATCCTTAAGGATTGCTTGTTTTTCAAGCAACCTATGCATTTTTTGTAATGTTTTGGAAATTCGGGTACTCAATTGCAAAAGTCTGAAGAAAGAGACTTAGAAAGTTATGGGAAGGATATGAATGGTATGAAAGTGCTATTGAAGGGCCAAATTGCTCATGGAAGACAAGTTTGGACAAAGGAAACACGAAAGACATTAAGGACCTAAATGTCTTAGTGTGAACCTTAACGTGTTCAAGCTTTTGACTAAAGTCAAATTGTGAGATTGTGGAATTATCCCACCATGGGGAGCCAGCCAAGGCTTGATAAATAGTAAGAAATGTTGGGCACCTATGTACCAATCATTTTAGGACAAAGAAACCAAAATTAGTGAGACGGAAAATGGCATAAAGCAAGGATAAGCTTGTTTAAGTGTGTTTTGTGCCCTTAGGCTAATTTGAGGCCATTTAAGTGGCCAATTCACTTATCTCTCTCCCATTTTTGGCCTCCACCAACCCAAGAACATAGCTAAACTTTCTCCATAGCCACAACACCTCCAACTTGCAATTGACTGAAATTGAAGGCAAAAGGAAGCAATTGGAAGCAAACTAGAGCTATTGCTTGGATACTTCAAGGATCAAGCTTGATTTTTAGCCTACCTACTTTGGTAAGGGTTCTCTTACACCCATGGGTTGTTTTCTATATTTTCAAGGTACCATGGAGCTAGGTCTAAGCTTGGAAGAGAGCCATGAGCTTGATGAACCAAGCTTGGTGAGGGGAGTGCACTTATTAAAGGTTTTGTGGCCTATTGTCAAGTGCACAAAATGGCAGTGAAATGAGGGTTTCTAGAGCCCAAAGTTAGTACTAACTAGTGCTAAAATCATCCTAAGACCAATAATTAACTTTAGGAGGGCTTCCATAGTGATTTGGTTATGTTTATTTCGTGTTTTATGGACTAATCTATGGTATATGTTGCTGCTGCATTTCATGTGTTTGTTGGTTGTGAATGGCCACTACATTTGGTTGCTATATCTTGTGTATATGCAATGTGGTTTTTATGTTTTAGTGTCTTTGGATGGAGGTTTTAATGATGGTTAAATTGGTTATTGAATCCAAGTGCTACGCATGCTAAGTTTCTCAATGAAACTTACTCCCCTCAATTCTGTCATTTTAGATCCCGCAGAAAGATCTCATTCAAACAGACTCTTTTGGTTTAAGTTTTGACATGAAATTTTAGGTACAAGAACTTCCATATGTCTAGTTTTTATCTCGTAATTCTGGTGGTTTTAGGAAAACATTTGGTATTTTTAATGGTGGTACTTATTTTGTTGTGCAGCAGCTGTCCAGCATCCTATTCTAGAGTCCATTGTGTCTCAGGAACTCCTGTAGCCTAGGGTGCATATTTAGTTGGGTTATGACCATTTTTCAGTTCATGTATACATGTACATGTATTGTATGTAAAATGAGACAAGTATGTGAACATTTGAGTAGTGTTTTGGCTATGCAAGTGATGTGGTGCAAAGCTACCTAGGTGTGAATGATGCACTGCTTACTTGTAAATTATGTTTAAGCCACATATGGTTGTTAAATGAAAGAGAATATATTTCATACATGTAATGTACATATATGGGATAACCTTGGTGGGCTTTCTCCTTGTTAATCAAGTGGTTGCACACTTATGAAATTTTGTATGGGCAAAATGGTCAGAAAGTGACCAGAATTATGACTATGCACTTAAAGTTCTATACCTCCCTTTTTATAAGGAATATTGGTATGAACGTTTGGCCACACCTAGAGAACATCTAGATGTTGAATTGGGATTTGGAATTTATGAATTTGGAGCCCTGTAGCCAAAGATATGATGTTGTAAAGTTGGCTAAGTTACAGTTTATTTGGTCATAATTTTGTAACCAACTTAAAAAATCCATAACTTTGTCCATAGGTGGGCTATTGATGTAAAAAAAAATTCCTTGGTTTTCTCTAAACGTATAATTGATAATGGTGCAACGAAAATAGGGGGTATGTCACTGGAATGATACACTTTGTTAGTGGAACTGACAGGTGCAGTGGCTGGTCACTGGAACTTAACAAGATTGGCTAATGTGTGGTTGCCAAGATTAAGACTTGTGATAGTGTTTTCCTTCTTTGCTACCATGGTGTGCATGAAATGTGAATATGTGTGTGTTGGTTGGACCAATATGCATGTGTTTACATAGTGCCCAGGAGGGCCACTTGGGTATGCACACTAAGGGTAGTGTTCTGATGGCCTACAAACATTACCAATCCTGGGAGTCTAAATGCACAATTTTGGCACCATAATTGGAGTACCCTGGAGTGGGTAACAGGGTTAGCACACACAAACATAGCAAAGAAGCACATAATAGACAAGCACACATTGCCAACTATACCTAGTAGCCTACAGGGCCTAGCAAGCACACACACACAATCACCATTCATGGTTCTTGGCCAACATACAATCTAAATCCTATCATAAAGATCCAGCCTTAAAGCATTTGAATAGGCCTACCTCAGAACATAGCCCCAGTGCTTGCACCAATTTTTAGCTAATTAGCAACATTACTTAACCATAGAAGTGATCATAGCGCCTGTGAGTGCAGAGGATCATATAACTCTTCAGCTATAACCAAAGTGCCTAATTCCCTACTTGAATCATGCACAAACATCAAGAATTCAAGTACTACCAGCATAATGACCCTTTCCTTATGTTAGCAATCCCTTGTCAACCTCTTGAAGCACCAATATGGCTTCATTTTGGATTGCTGAGAAGCCACATACCGAAATGGTCTTAGCCAAGCTCAATTCCAACATTGTCCCACTCTAGCATCAATGTGCAAGCGTGATTCCAAGCTCAAACCGCCATGGATGTTACTCAAGCTTGAACAAAAATCTACAACCTAAAAATGATCCAAATTGTGAGTGGCAGTATGCATGGCATCTGACCAAGCCAAATGGCATGAAAAGTGGTCAAATCCTAGCCTAAGTAAGCCTCATTTCTTGCATGAATCAACTTACTCACAAAATAAAAGATTCCTCCATAATTGCCATATGATTACTCTTTTTAATTGGACCTTCAAACTTTGATTCACACTAAAACCTCTTTATCTCTTTATTAAGCCAAAGATAGTCTTGGGTAGCCTACCATTGATACATCTTTGGTGCACTTCCAAAAAATTTATTTATCAAGTCCAAAGCTTCACTTCCTAGGTTTCCTCCATGTCATATTGCCTTTGAAAACTTCTAGCCCATGGCTTAATTCATGTCGATTTAAGAGGAATAACAAGAACAACATGGTCTAACTATGAATTTGCTTAGTGAAATACATAAGCCCTTACCTCCATGTAGCGACTTTGTTGCCCGATGCTCAAAAGCCCAAAACATGCCTTTCCTTAGCTACTTGTTGCTAGTATCCTCTCCCTTAGCTTAAATGGTGCATGAAACCACCCTCTTCACCAAGAATTCACCTGGTTACCTTCAATTACACCAAGAAACATCTAGAACACCCTTAAACTTTCAAGAGCCTGATCCCAAGCATTTATCCACGGAGGTTGTATTCGGATGAAGGTGACATAGTGTAGTGGAAGCAAGTGTGCATCTAGGTAGGGAAAAGTGGCTCAAAATTTGCCTTAATTCTAGTTTAACCAAGCATTAATCTTGCATGAAGCATTTAAACCCCCATATAAGAGATTTATCCAACTTAATCATGTGATAGGATTACACTTAAGTCCCTCATCATTACAAGTCATCATTTGCATCTCTTCCTTCTCAGTCAAGTCATATTGGAATCTAAGAGTACACAATACTCAAACCACTTTCGTTCTACATCAAACTTCACTTTCTAAGTTCCATAAGCTTAAAATTAAGGTTCCCCATGTTTCTTGAGCCCTTAATCCACATAGCCCATGGCTTAAATACTTAGCGGTTTAAGGGCATTACAAAACTTTTGCTGTCATCAAGTCCTCCTTAATTGGAAAGGAAAAAAATCAGCTTCTTTGGCTAGGTCCCCACGGTCTGCCACGATTTAAATCCAAGCATCAAAATTGTGAAAGCACTTCTTCATCTACTTATCTAAGAGCTAGGAGTGATTATCGGCATCCACCTCCAAGCTCCCTGAAGCCCACTTGCCTGAGATCCTTAGGGCTCTAGTATACTCATGAAGAAATACTTCTTCTACTAGTTATGATAATCATCACTGGTGTCAAACATAAAAGAGTAGATTTTGCTTCTAGAGCACTAAGAAAGGATGAAATAGACAGACCTTTTTAGCATAGTAAGCAACTTATAGTATTGCAGGAAGTCAAAAAGTGTGAAATAAGCCCGAACACACAACTAATGGATAAGTATGTGTTGAAGTGTGCATAGGAGCTCAGAAGAAGTTGGTTGGTTGCGATCCCATGGAACTCGCAAATGTCCTTAACCACTGGATGAGGTGGATATCAAAGATTGACCTTCAACTGGGTCTTTAAAATGATAACCCCAACCTCGTGAGGCTAATAGCTCATTTCCCCTTTGCTCGGCAATTGGATGGAGGCATTGATAGGAAGAGAGTATTTCTTTCTCCATTTCACAGCCTTCCATGCTATTGTACTGTTGGCATAAACATCCAAGGACTCCTAGTTGCCCCTAGAAGTGATGGATATCTTGGCCATTTAATGTACTTTGAATAGAAAAGAAGGTGGGAATAAAAGGATGGAATTAGAAATAAGACCCCCTTAAAGCTGGAAACTCTCACTGGAAGGTTGCTGGAAAAACTAGGGGCATTAGGAAAGCGATGAACAAGAATGAGCTGAGGAGCAAAGGATGGATTTCCCACTGGAAGGAAATGGAGTATATAGGCTGTGAAGAAGTGTGATGAATCATCACATTGAATGAAAAGGTAGAAAGGTGAAAATGTTACCAACTCCGGGGTAGTCTAGTTATGGTGCCAAAATCGTTCATTTAAAACTCCCAGGGTTGGTATGCATCAGGACAATACCTTTTGTATGCATACCCAAATGGCCCTCTTGGGCACTATGTAAATGCATGCATATTGGTCCAACCATTACGCACATATTCATATTTTATGCACACTATGGCAGCAAGGAAGGAAAACACTAGCACAAGTCTTAATATTGGCTACCACACATTAGGCAATCTTGTTAAGTTTAAGTAAGCAGCCACTGCGCCCAAAACTTCCTCTAAAAAATTGTATTAATCTAGCAATGTACCCCCTATTTTATTTACTTCATTATCAAGTAGATACTTAATCCAAATAAGGGATTTTCGTTTTACATCAATAGCCCACCTATGGACCAAGTTATAGATTTTGTAAGTTGGTTACAAAATTCTGACCAAATGAACAATAAATCAGCCAAATTTGCAACATCATAACTTTGGCTGCAGGGCTCCAAAAGTAGAAATTCTAAAGCCCAATTAAATATCTAGACATGCTCAAGGTGTGTTTAAAATTTCATAGCAATATTTATTCTAGACAAGGAGAGATAGAACTTTGAGTGTAAGGTCAAAATTCTGTCCACTTTATGACCATTATGTCCATACAAAATTTCATAAGTGTGCAAACACTTTATTCATAAGGGGTAAGCCCTCCAATACTATCCTATATGTGTCCAATACACATAGGAATGACATGCTCTTGCCTCTAGCATCTTTAAGTGGTGAAAACAAAATTTACAAACAAGCAAGCTATCATTCACACTTAGATAGCTTGTGCATAGCTTCACATACATAGCCATTTAACCCACAAAACTTCACATGCATTGTTAAAAGTTTACATGTCTTACATCTAAATGCATCCATGCACTACATAATGGCCTTAAATAAGCTAAAACATGCACCAAAGTTATAGGACAGCTTTAGGCACAATACACTCCAGAAACAGGATGTTGGACAGCTGCTGCGTAACACAATAAGTACCATCACTAAAAATACCAAATGTGCTCATAGAATTACCAAGCTTTACAGATCATAAATAGACACATGAAACCTCATGTACTTAAAATTTTATATCAAAACTCAAAACACAATGGTTAGTTTGAATGTGACCTTTCTGTTGGACCTGAAATGGGCAGATTTGAGGGGAGTTAAGTTTCATGGAAAAACTTAGTAAGGAGAACAATTTAACACTAAGGTACTATAACCTTTACTAATGACCTGAATCCAAAGACACTAAAACACAATAAAAAATATGCGGATATCTAATATAGAGCAACCAAATGCAGCAATCATTCACAAACATCAAACATATGTAACACGGCAGCAACAACATTTAGTGGTTAGTCCATTAAACATGTAACAAACATAAGTAAATCACTATGGCACCTCTTCTCAAGCATAAGCTGTTAGTGTTGTGCCCAAAATCCAATCATGAGATGATTGTATTTTTGCACATTGAGTCATGATCTTTTATTAAGGCATTAATCTAGCAATTATGTTTGTTGTTTTGTTTCTGCATAACGTAATAAACATAACTGTAAGCCTAGAATAATGATATTCTCAAATGTCCCTGGCCTAGTATTATTGTGGAGCGGGTTGCAATAATACATAACAACTAGCATATGTGGATACTAATATGAGATATGTAGTCTACATATGGGTACAAGTTGGAGAACTTGTGTACTGGACTGACCCACCATGAGAACACTACATGGATCGTTATATGAGTGTCATAAGTGATTCTCATAGTGATCATGCTATATGTAGTCCTTTGACCTAAGGTCATCAAG
>KK902388.1:5098-25788 GCA_000696445.1 Aquilaria agallochum | reverse complement strand
ATCGGTGATGATCATAAAGGTTTAGTTGAATCACTGACAATCTTGTCACTTGGGTAGCAATGATGTGTTGCTAGACACCGTTCATTGGTTATGATCATAAATGTGATTTATGATCATTGCCAACGTGGTAAGAGCCAATTTGGTCACACACATAGAGCTTTTTGGATCATTAGAGTGCATGGGCTAATTATTTGGGTTATGGTTTCACAATAATTTTGTATTAATAATGGGCCCAAAAGATGAGTAATTATTAAGCTTGAAATTAAAGCCTAATTGGATTAGGGCTTTGAAACCCATTAGGCCTGAAAGTTGAGTCTCACTATAAATACAACTTTTAGTGAGAAATTCGAAGCTTCTTGCCCTAGCCTCCCAAAAGGACAGCCACACTCTTCTCTTGCAATTCCTTGGAGGACACAACCTAGCACTGCGAGCGGAAGAGAAACGCATCTGCCAGGACGCAGTGGAAGCGTGGTGATCCCAAAAGGCTCGTGTGGATACCATAGTGAGCTTGAACATGTCAACTATTCAAGTTTTGTGATTCGACTCTATAGTTGGGTAAGAGATCTCAACCGAAAATTAGGTATGAAAATTTTCAAACACCCGGTTTACCCCATTTCACTTAGATCCTGGAGGGTTTTGGTTAAATTCCACTGTACTTGTGTGGCTCCCAAAGCCCAACATAAGCTTAGCCTTACGAGAGTTTTAACATTATTTAGTACTAAATTCAGGATCTAGAAACCGTTAAATTTGTTGCCATCACTGTGCACTTCACACTAGTCACAAAACCTTCACTAAGTGCACTCCCCCTACTAAGCTTGATTCATCAAGCAGTTGGCTGCCTTCCAAACTGAGCCCTAGCTCCATGGATGGTTGAAAATATAGTAAACATTCCATGAGAGCAAGATAACTCCTTACCTTGTGGGTATGCCAAAATTGAAGTTTGATTATTGGTGTACCAAAGCAATAGCACTAATCTGCTTCCAATTGCTCTTTCTTGCTTTCAATTGCAGCTAATTGTAACCTTGGAGGTATGGTGGCTATGGAGGAGCTGTGGAGGAAGTGTGGAGTGGGTGGTGGCAAGTTGAGTCACATATCAAGCGGTAAAATTGAGTTTGGGTTCTTGAATTGGCTTTAGGGAACTAAACACCCTTACGAGCCTTAATCATGCTTGATGTCATTTTCCTTCTCACTAACCATGGTTTCTTTCTCTTAAACTAATTGGCCCACATTTTGCCCACATTTTTTACCATTTTTCAAGACATAGCTGACCTCCCCCATGATGGGATAACTCCACAATTTCAGCCTTTGACTTAAGTCAGAAGCTTGAACATTTTAAGGTTTACACTAGGACATTTAGGTCCTTAATGCCTTTAGTGTTTCCTTTGCCCAAACTTGTTTTCTATAAGCAATTTGGTCCTCCAATAGCACTTTACTACCATTCATGTCCTTCCCATAACTAACCAAAGCTCTTTCTTAAGAGTTTTGCAATTAAGTACCTAAATTTACAAAACCTTACAAAAAGGTTCATAGGTTATTTGACAAACAAGCAATCCTTAAGGCCTTTCTTGGCGGCCAAGTTACCATGTTAGAACACTTTTCAGAAGGTGTTAATCATTCCCTTTACCCCTTACACTTCAATCAAAATGATGAGAATTACACAATATAATGGTTTTTTAACCATTATGCCACACTTTGTAACTCTCCCGCTTTTATGAGGTGGTAACTGAAAATACCCTTCTTTACATTTTGTGCAGGCATGGCTAGCTACACCAATTGGTAAATGATATGTGTATTTGGAAACCTAGAATTGAGGTAATAATTCATGAAATGACGTATAGCTGATTGCTCAAGAACCAACATCTAGAGCATCAGTTAAAGAGACACAACTGACTATCTTCAGATAAAGCAACGTAATGTGCTATAGGCTGAAGTAGACGATGCTTAGGGGAGCCTAAATTACATGTTGTTTAAAGAGAATGGGTGACAACCGAGGCAACTGATGCCAGATTTTTGCTTAATTGATGAAGTGCAGCATCCATTGGCTATTAAGGGGAGGGAATGTGATGGCCAAAGGCCACGAGGCCATGAGGTTTGCCCAAGGCCCATCCAAGGCTGGATACTTTGGCTACATACAACAACCCCTGAACACTTTCACTTTAGCTTGAGTCCTTAACCACCAGCCTCACCACCGATGTCCTAAATAAAGCCAACTACCATTGCAAAGCTGCTCCCAAGGGTCTCTAAAGTGCTCACCAAGGTGTTTGTCAGAACAGTTGGGCTACTATGATGGTTGGGATGATGTAAACCGTTGTCTCAGAATCTAGCTAAACACGTGTAAGGTTGATTTAAGGGTTTCACTCTTAGGAGCTAGTATATAAGAGACTACTCTAGGTATGTTATGTAGACTATTCTGCTATGTTCATTGAATAACCTAGATATATTACCTTATTACTTGGGCATCGGAGAAGCCCACCTAGAAAATACTATGGGGATTTCCTCACCCCTTTTTCTAGTGTTTTTCAGGGACAACAATTGACCAAAGCCACCATACTCACAGATGTTGACAAAGAGCTCAGATGACTGAGGTCCTTGAGGCACCACAAGGCAAGTAACCATTTGAAGGCCTAATGGCCAAAAATTCTAGCAACTTACTGCTAAAAATGTGAACCAAAATAATCCATAAATATTGAGTTGTTGTGAAAAAATAAAAAAATAAGATAAACGAAGTAAAAGTGACCTAAGTATAGCTTATTTGTTCTAACCATGGTTTGTTTACTAAGCAAGCACTTTAAGGCCTTTGATAGCTGAATATACTAACAATGTGTAGGGCTAGAATCTACAAGGAAAAGTAGCTATAAGTATGGACAAACAACCAGGAAAAAATAATAGTCGCCAAGTAAACAAAAATGAAGACTAAGACAAGCCAAAGTCAACATTTGTTTACTTAGTCAATGATCGGTTATATTAACCAAGTTTTCAAAACTTCTTGCCAGTTTCTTGGCCATTTTTCTAAGTGATAAAAAGCTAAAAATGTTAGTCAGGAAGGCTGTTAAAGGTTACTGTACATTTCCAAATTAAATAGGATGGAAAAGAATAGGAAAAGGTGACCAATGCCCACCAAGTTAAGACCGGTTATGTTCTTCCACTTCTATCAAAGTCTAAGACAACTTGTTGGCATTTATTTGGCAACCTTAAAGGGCTATAAAACTATAGAAAATGATACTCAAGGGGCTAGAGTTATAGGTAAATTCAAAGCAAACCAAGATAAAGGCTAGCATGGGAAACCATGTATCCAACTGGTCAAACTTTGTTATAATGACCAATACTGATGGTAACTTTTGGGAATCTTCCAAGGAACTTCTTAGGACTACTAAAGGTGTTAGCATAAAAGACTTGGTGCTGGAAGAATTATGTTGGCCAAAATTTTGGGAGGTAGAAGCTGCTAGTTTCATATCCTAGATAAGGGTACTAACTATGTTTCTTCACTTGAATTTTAATTTTTATTCTATAAATTTCATTGGAAGGAAATTGTTGTGGGTGATGGCCTAGAGCGAAGTGAGCCTAAGTGCTACGTAGGGGCTATGTGTGCTTTAAGCACTATGGATGTCATGCCCAACATAGCCCCTAGCTCATTTAGGAGGTTTAAAACCTCAAATGAAAGGTTAAGCCAATTAAATATATCAGTTGTGTATGGACTAGTATCTGGCTTCATAAGTATTTAGTGTGTACTATACATATGCACTAGTCCACCATAGGTGCACCAAGACACAGTGGTAGTAGCACTAGGGTGCAGCCTAGACATACCAGGACACGTAGACAGACACTGCAGCAGCACTAGGGTGCACCTTGGACACTATCAGGGCATTGCCAGGGCACATGGGCAAGCACATACCTAGGACACACACAACACTAGGCTTGTTTGAACGAGTTCAAGTCATTCTTTTAAAAACAAACCAAGTACCTAAATGGCCTACAATTCCATCACAACCTCTTCTAATTAAACAAACATATGCATGGCAACCAAAACACTAGATTAGTTTTAAAAATATAGCCTTGTATGCATATGCCACACACTTTCATGTGTCTCGGTAAGCATTCCATGCACCTTCCTAATGTGCACCAAATATGAGAACATACATTTACTAAAAAATGACATAAGTACACTAGTACATGAACACATACATACTAGTACATAAATATCTTCCCACATCATAGGTCTACTTAAGTACACATAAGTCTCGATAGGCTCACCATAGGTACTACTAATCCATCTTAAAATTGAAAGTGAACATACATGGTCTAAGGCACTTAAGTTGTTACCCACTTTGGGGTAGTCCAATTATGGTGTTACCCACTCTACGGTAGTCCAATTATGGTACCAAAATTATGCATTTAGACTCCCAGGATTAGTAATGCTCTGTAGGCCATCAGAACACTACCCTTAGTGTGCATACCCAAGTGGCCCTCTTGGGCACTATGTAAACGCATGCATATTAGTCCAACCATCACACACATGTTTACATTTCATACACACCATGGTAGCAATGAAGGAAAACACTAGCACAAGTCTTAATCTTGGCTACAATACGTTTGGCAATCTTGTTAAGTTCTAGTGACCAGCTACTACACCTGTAATTTCCACTAATAAACTATATCATTATAGGAATGTGCCCTCTATTTTATTTACTCCACTATCAATTAAAGAATTAGAGAAAACCAAGGAATTTGTTTTACATCAATAGCCCACCTATGGACCAAGTTATGGATTTTTTAAGTTGGTTACAAAATTCTAACAAAATGAACAGTAACTTAGCCAAATTTTCAATGTCATATCTTTGGCTACAGGGTTCCAAATTCAGAAATTCCAAATCCCAGTTCAACCTCTAGATCTTATATAGTTGTGGTCAAAATTCCATACAAAAATTCATTCTACATAGGGAGACACAGAACTTTAATTGTAGAGTCAAAATTCTGGTCACATTATGACCATTTTGCCCATACAAAATTTCATGTGTGCAAACACTTCATTCACAAGGGGCAAAACCTCCAAAGCTATCCCATATATGTCCATTACAGGTAAGAATAACATTCTCTTGCATCTAACAACTTTATATGGCCAAAAAAGAATTTACAAGTAACCAGCCTATCATTCACACTTAGGCAGCTTTGCACCACATCACATACATAGTGAAAACATTGCTCAAATGTTCACATAATTGTCTCATTTTACATACACTATATGTACATGCATACATGCACTACATAAAATTCTTAAATAAGATAAAAATTCACCCTAAGCTACAGGAGTGCTTGATACACAATCGACTCCAGAACAAGATGCTGGACAGCTGCTGCACAACACAATAAGTACCACCATTAAAAATACCAAATGTGCTCCTAAAATACCTAAAATTTCCAGATCATAACTAGACATATGGAAGTTCATGTACCTGAAAATTCATATAAAAAATCAAACCAAAAGGTCAGTTTAAAGTTGATCTTTCAGCTGGACCTGAAATGGCAGAACTGAGGGGAGTAAGTTTCATTGAGAAACTTAGTAAGGGTAACACTTGGATTTAGTATGCAATGTGACCATCATTAAAACCTGCATCCAAATACACTAAAACAAAAAACCACAATGTATATATATAGGATATAGCAACCAAATGCAGCAGCTATTCACAACCAACAAACACATGAAATGCAGCAGCAACAATAACCATAGATTAGTCCAAAAAACATGCAATAAACTTAAATAAATCACTATGGCAGCCCTCCTCAAGCTAATGCTTGGTCTTAGAAGCATTTTAACACTAGTTAGTACTAAATTTGGGCTCTAGAAACCCTCACTTCACTGCCATCATTGTGCACTTTACACTAGGTCACAAAACCTTCAATAAGTGCACTCCCCTCACTAAGCTTGTTTCATCAAGCTCGTGGCTCTCTTTCAAGCTTAGCCCTAGCTCCATGGTTTCTTGAAAATACAGAAAACAACCCATTAGAGTAATAGAATGCTTACCTTAATGGCTATGCTAAAATTGGAGCTTCATCCTAGGTGCACTCAAGTCTGAGCACCAAATAGCTTCCAATCGGCCTTTCTTGCTTTCTTCTGCCTTTAATTTCAATCAATTGCAAGTTTGAAGGTGTGGTGCCTATGTAGGAAGTGTAGCTATGTTCTTGGGATGGAGGAGGATGGAAATTGAGAGAGGGATAAGTCATTTGGCCACTTAAATGGCCTTAAATGAGCTTAAGGGCACAAAACACATTTAAACAAGCTTAACCTTGCTTTATGTCATTTTCCTTCTCACTAATTATGGTTTCTTTGTCTTAAAATCATTGGTACACATGTGCCCAACATTTTTCACTTTTTATCAAGTCTTGTTTGCCACCCCCATGGTGGGATAACCCCATAATTCCACCTTTAGACTTCAGTCAAAAGTTTGAACACCTTAAGGTTTACTCAAAGACATTTAGCTGCTTAATGCCTTTAGTGTTTCCTTTGTCCAAACTTGTCTTCCATGAGCAATTTAGTCAACCAATAGCACTTTCATACCATTCATATCCTTCCCATAACTCTCCAAGTCTATTTCTTAAGAGTTTTGTAATTGATTACCCAAATTTCTAAAACCTTACAAAAAAAAGTCCATAGGTTGCTTGACAAACAAGCAATCCTTAAGGCTTTTCTTGGGGGCCAAGTTACAAACAAACAATCCAACTATATGTTTTCCACTACAATAGCATGCTTTGTGTCTAATAAACAATTCTTAAGCATATTGATGTGGAATACATTATGAACACTTGACATGCTTGGCAGTAGAGCTAATAGTATGCTACCTTGCCAAATCTATCCAAGATCTCATAAGGACCTATGTATCTTGGAGCTAACTTGGATCTTCGGTCAAATTTGATAGTGCCTTTAGTTGGAGCAACTTTCAGCCAAATGTTGTCACCATTCTCAAACTCCAAGTCTCTCCTACTTTTATTCACATAGGCTATAGTCCTTTCATTGGCTGCTTTCAATCTTTCCTGAATTTTCTTGATATTGGCAATAGTTTCCTTAATCATTTTAGGACCTAACTCTAGTTTGTCTTCCACCCAATAGTGGGGTGTCATGCACCTTCTTCCATATATTGCTTCAAAAGGTGCCATGCCAATGGTGCTCTGATAACTGTTTTTATATGAAAATTCTATTAATGGCAAGTGTTGGTCCCATTCACCCCTAAAATCCAACACACAGCTCTAGAACATATCTTCCAATATTTATATCACCCTTTCAGTTTGCCCATTAGTCTGAGGGTGATAAACAGTGCTCAGGTGGATTTTGGCACTTAGAAAAGCACTCCAAAACTGAGCTGTAAATCTTGGATCTCTATCAAATACTGTTACCACCTCACAAAAATGGGAGAAGTACAAGTGTGTCATAATGGCTAAAAAACCAATATATTGTGTAATTCTTGTTAGTGTTGTGCCCAAAAGGCAATCATGAGATGATTGTATTTTTGCACATTGAGTCATGATATTTTATTAAGGCATTAATCCAGCAATTATGTTTGTTGTTTTGTTCCTGCGTAACTTAACAAACATAATNATAGAGAGCTTGAACACGTCAACTGTTCAGGTTTTGTGATTCGACTCTACAGTTGAGTGAGAGATCTCAACCAAAAATTAGGTATGAAAATTTTCGAACAACCGGTTTACCCCGTTTCACTTGGATCCTGGAGGGTTTCAGTTAAATTCCGCTGCGCTGTTTGGCTCCCGAAACCCAACAATTCTCACCATAGTGATTGAAGTGTGGGGGTAAAAGGCATGATCAACACCTCCCTAAAAGTGTTCCAAGCTGGTAACTTGGCCCCGAAGAAAAGCCTTAGGGATTACTTGTTTGTTAAGCAACCTATGGACTTTTTTGTAAGGTTTTGGAAATTTGGGTACTCAATTGCAAAACTTAAAAAAAAGAGATTTGGATAGTTATGAGAAGGATATGAATGGTATGAAAGTGCTATTGGAGGACCAAATTACTTATGGAAGACAACTAAGGACAAAGAAAACACAAAAAGGCATAAAGGACCTAAGTGTTCTAATGTAGGCCTTAAGATGTATATGTCTATGACTTAAGTCAAATGGAAGTTTTGAGGGTTTATCCCATATAAGGAGGGCTAAAAAAGTAAGATAAGGATGGTCAAATGTGGGCCAAGAGATTAAGACTAAGAAACCATAGTCTTGTAGCAAGGAAAATGACATAAGACAAGGTTAAGACTACTTAAGTGTGTTTAGTGTGCTTTTGACTATTTAAGTAGTCAAGACCACCTTTGCTTCTCTAAACTTCACCTCCACCAGCAACAAGAAAGCCAGCCCTCTCCTCCACACTTCCTCTATAGCCACCGTACCTTCGAACTCAAAACTACTTGCAATTGAAGTCAATGAAGCACAATTGCAAGCTATTTGGTGCTATTGCTTGAGTGCACCTAGGATCAAGCTCCAATTTCAGCATACCCACCAAGGTAAGGGTTCTCTTACTCTCATGGGTTGTTTTCTTTATTTTCAAGCAACCATGGAGCTAGGGCTAAGCTTGGAAGAGAGCCATGAGCTTGATGAACCAAGCTTAGTGAGGGGAGTGCACTAATTGAAGGTTTTGTGACCTAGTGCAAAGTGCACAATGATGGCAGTGAATTTTTGGGTTTCTTGAGCCCAAAAGTTAGTACTAACTAGTGCTAAAATCCTCCTGAGACCAAACATTAGCTTGACGGGGCTGCCATAGTGATTTATTTAAGTTTATTACATGTTTTGTGGACTAATCTATGGTTATTGTTGCTGCTACATTTCATGTGTTTGTTGGTTGTTAATGGCTGCTGCATTTGGTTGCTATATCTTGTATATATGCATTGTGGTTTTTTTGTTTTAGTGTCTTTGGATGCAGGTTTAATGATGGTCACATTGCCTATTGAATCCAAGTGTTACCCATACTAAGTTTCTCAATGAAACTTACTCCCCTCAATTCTGTCATTGCAGGTCTAGAAAAGATCACAATCAAACTAACCTTTTTTGTTTGATTTTTGATCTGAAATTTTAGGTACATGAACTTCCATATTTCTAGTTATGATATGGAAATTTTGGTGATTTTACCAGCACATTTGATATTTTTAATGGTGGTACTTATTGCGTTGTGAAGCAGCTGCCCAGCATCCTATTTTTGGAGTCCATTGTGTCTCAGGACCTCTTGTAACCTAGGGTGCGTATTTAGCTGAGTTAAGATCATATTGTAGTGCATGTATGCATGTACATGTATTGTATGTAAGATGAGACAATTATGTGAACATTTGAGTAATGTTTTGGCTATGTAAGTGATGTGGTGCAAAGCTGACTAAATGTGAATGATACACTGCTTACTTGTAAATTCTGTTTTGGCCACATAAAGTTCCTAGATGTGAGAGCATGTAATTCCTAAGTGTAATGGACATATATTGGATAGCTTTGGAGGGTTTTCCCCTTGTGAATGAAGTGTTTGCACACTTATGAAATTTTGTATGGTCAAAATGGTCATAAAGTGACCAGAATTTTGACTCTACACTTAAAGTTCTATATCTCCCTGTATAGAAGGAATATTTGTATGAAATTTTGACCACATATAGAAAACATCTAGATGTTGAATTGGGATTTAGAATTTATGAATTTGGAGGCCTATAGCCAAATATATGACGTTGCAATGTTGGCTAAGTTTCTATTTGTTTTGTCAGAATTTTGTAACCAACTTAAAAAATCCATAACTTGGTCCATAGGTCGGCTATTGATTTAAAAAAAAATTCATTGGTTTGATCTAAGTGTCTACATGGCAATGGAGCAAAGAAAATAGGGGGTTACATGGCTAGAATGATACAGTATATTACTGGAAGTTACAGGAACGGTGGCTGGTCACTAGAACTTAACAAGATTGCCTAAAGTGTGGTAGCCAAGATTAAGACTTGTGCTAGTGTTTTCCTTCTTTGCTTCCATAGTGTGCATAAAATGTGAATATGTGTATGATGGTTGGACCAATATGCATGTGTTTAGATAGTGCCCAAGAGGGCCACTTGGGTATGCACACTAAGGGTAGTGTTCTTATGGCCTACAGAACATTACCAACCCTAGGAGTCTAAATGCACAATCTTGGCACCATAATTGGACTACACCAGAGTGGGTAACAGTTACAATGGAGTCTGGTACTCCATGTAATCTCACTATCTCCTAGATGTACATCTGAGCCACCTTCTCCAAAGAGTCCATGAGTCTCATAGGTAAGAAGTGGGCATATTTGGATAGCCTATCCACAATGACCTAGATTGTATCATGCCTTAATCTGGTTGTAGGTAACTCATTCAAAATGTCCACGGTTATGTTACCCCACTTCCTCACTAGTCTAGGTAGAGTCTAAAGGGCATGAACTAGCTTCTGGTTCTCTACCTTTACCCTTTGGCATATAGCACATTTGGAGACATAAGTGGCTATGTCTCTCTTTTTGATTGGTCAATTGAAGTGAGTCTTTAAGTCTATAGATTTTCTCACGTCCTGGATAGATGTTCAACTTGCTTGTGTGAACTTCTTCAGGTATTTCATCTCTGAACTTTGCTCCTTTAGGCACGTAGATTCAGTCCTTGAAGTACAGTACTCCATGCTTGTAGGCAAAGGATTCATACAAGGAACATTTTTCCTCTTCTGAAATCTTGCTCAACCCAAGATCTATTTCTTGTGCCTTTTTGACCTCTTCAATCCATTCGGGCTGGATTGTCAATGTGTAGATTTGGGCTTGCTCCCATTTCTGCCATTTATGCCACAGGCATAGCAGACTATTCTGCTCATCATAATCTGCTATGGATCCTCCTTTCAGAAGACCTGTGTGCTTCCTGCTCAAGGCATCTACCACCATATTTCCTTTGCACTCTGTATACTTTATGTTGCAGTCATAGTATTTAATGTACTCTACCCATGTTCTTTGCCTTATGTTCAACTCTTTCTGAGTGAACAAGTACTTTAGACTTTTATGATCAATGTAGATCATAAAGGAACTACCCATCAAATAATGCCTCCTTTACTTCAAAGAAAAAATCACTACTGCCAGTTCTAGGTCATGGGTAGGATAATTTTGCTCATAAGGTCTTAGCTGTCTTGACTCATAAGCAATGACATTTCTCTTTTGCATAAGTACACAACTGAACCTAGATCTAGATACATCTATATAGATGATGTAGGGCTTGCTTGGATCAGTAAGAATCAATACTGTAGCATCAGTCAACTTCTTTTTGAGCTCTTGGAAACTCTTTTCACATTTCTCACCCCACTCAAACCTTTGATCTTTCTTGGTCAGATGAGTAAAAGCTGAGGCAATCATGGAGAATCTTGATACAAATCTTCTGTTGTATCTAGCTAATCCTAGGAAACTTCTGATTTCCTTTATAGTCTTTGGTCTTTCCCATTCTTGCACTGCCTTGACCTATTCAAGGTCTGCCTTAAGGCCTTGTGCATCTATAATATGTCCTAGGAAAGACACTTCCTTTATCTAGAATTGACACTTGGATAACTTAGCATAAAGCTAATGTCCCAATAGAGTCTTTAAGACAATCTTGAAATAATGTTCATGTTCATTTTCATCCTTGGAATACACTAGAATGTCACTAATGAACACAACCACAAATTTATCTAAATTTGGTCTAAACACCCTGTCCATCAGGTCCATGAAAGTAGTGTGGGCATTAGTCAAACCAAATGGCATGACTGTGTACTCATAATGCCCATATCTGGTCTTGAATGCAGCATTAGGAATATCCTCTTCCTTTACTCGCAACTGAAAATATATAGATCTTAAATCTATCTTGGAAAAGATCTTAGCTTTCTTGAGTTGATCAAATATATCCTTAATCTTAGGGAGTGGATACTTGTTCTTGATAGTCATTACATTAAGCTTCTTGTAGTCAATGCATAGTCTCAATCATCCAAGCTTCTTCTTCACAAAGAGCACTGAAGCTCCCCACAATGAAACACTTCACCTTATAAACCCTTTTCCAAGAAGTTCATCAAGTTGTTTCTTGAGCACATTCATCTCTGTGATAGGCATTTTGTAAGAAGGATGGATATTGGACAAGCTCCTAGTTGCAGCTTGATCTCAAACTCAATCTCCCTTGGTGGAGGAATACCTGATAGATCTTTAGGAAAGACTTGTGGAAAGTCTTTCACTACAGGTATTCTATCCACTTCGTCATCAAAATCCAAGCCATTAAATGCATAACAATAATCATGCTAAAAAATCATAGGTATTTCATCTAATACTTTAGTTCCATGTCATGCATTTCATACGCTAATTCCTTAGAATTCACTAATGCATGCACGTCACCATCAAGCAATGTGATTTCCCTCTTAGCACAATCAATTCTTATGTTATGCATAGCATGCCAATTCATACCTAGTACTATATCATACTTAGGAATATCCAACACTAGCAAATTAGTCATAACCTTAGTCTTTCCTACTACTAGCTCACAATCCTTAGCTAGATCATTAGTGAAAAGAAATTAATTACCTACTATTTTCACTAGCATTAACAAATTTCCAAGCCACTATAGACATAAATGCACCAGTATCAAACAGAATACTAACAGGCACATCATTTAAGTAAATGGTACCTATTAGTGTTACTCTCTGCTGTGGTGACTCTAATCTCTCCATCTGGAACACTCTGCTAGCTCATTGCATTAGACGCCGTGGCACTGGAGGAACTAGTCTCTGCTGTCACTCCCTAGGTGTTCCCTCTCCTGGTCATACCCTAGTAGGCCTCACTAGACCTTGGTCTTCTTGCCTTCTTCCTTGAACATGTGGGCTATCTTTGATCTAGTGATGCATTGCACCATAACTTAGACACGCTTGAGTGTCAAAGTAGAATGGTTTCTTTCCATGAAATTTCTTACACTTAGGGCACCTTAGGCTAGGGGCTTTCAGTTAACCTTGCCCACACCACTTGGATGCGAACTCTTGGCAATTTCTTTGCCATGTGGTGGCTTGTTCTGCTTGCCTCATGTTTGGCACTTTCCTAAGGTCCACTGGGAAAATACCTACTCTCATACTACTCTTGTTCTACCAAGAGGGCCTTCCAGACTGCCTCATAGTATGTCACTACTCCAAATGGCCTCACAACCCTTCTGATGTTTGATCTTAGGCCTCTAACAAATCTCTTAGCCTTTAACTCTTCCAGTCCCTGATGCTGAGGACCATACCTCACCAACCGATTGAATTTGTGCTCATACTTTAGGACACTCAGGTTGTCCTACCTTAGAGCATCAAGTTCAGCTTGCTTCAAGTCCTTGATGGCATCATTGACATATTGCTCCTAAAAAAGTTGAGTGAACTCTGGCCAGCTCATCTCTATATCTCCTCCTGTCCTTCTACCCCTCCAAATAGCATATCTATCTCTGGTGCTCCTCCACCATATCTCTACACTACCTACTAAATTATAAGGAGCCAGTGACACTTTCTTGGTGGAGTTGAGTGGCATCCTCCCAAACATCTTTTCTATGATGATTAACAACTCCTCAGCTCTTTCTGGTCCTGCTCTTCCATCAAACTATAGAGGTCTTAGTCCTTGCAACCTCTCCAACAGTCTGACCTCATCTAGGCGTTCCAGATCCTCTGCTATCCATCTCTTGGATTTGTGAAAACCTTCAGCATGATGATGCTCTCCATGATCTCTATGCCTTCTCCTGACTCTTCTCGCCTGGCCTTCCTCAATCTCATTCTTATTGGAGGAATGTTCATAGAATGAAGGATTAGCCCTGGACACCTGACCAACCACTGATCTCACACTTCTTCCGCTTGGATTTCTCCTATCCTCATCTTTCACCTCAATAGTTTCATCATTTGTATCTTCTGATCTTCCAGAAAGAACATATTTGAATGTGTTCCTAGTCTCCTCTTCTGTTTGTTGTTGCACATTTTGAACTGGTTCAATTTGTGGTTCTGCTTGTATCAGCCTTACTAAGTTTTCCTTTATTAGAGCTAAGTTCCTCTAAAGCTTTAACCAAATCTATGGCACTTCAGGGTTTAGTGCCCCCTGTTGGCCCTGATTCTCCACTTTTTGTCCATTTCTTTGTTGCCAATGTTCAGTAGGAGGCCTTCGGGGTGGTTCCTCTCTCCTTGTGGAAACCATAATTGTTATGGCTCTCATAGTGGAAAGCTAATTTGGAATCTTATTTCAAGTTCATAAAGCAGGAATAGGTACGTTGGGCAAAGTTTACTAAGTTCCAACAAATTTAAGGCACCAAATGAAGTTTGGGGGTAAAATGGTAATTTTGCAACCTAAAGAGTCGGGCTGAGTCCCAAGAGTTGAAAATGAGGTTTTAAATCTTAACTCCTACTTTTAACTCAAGTTTAATTCAAATAAACAAGATTTGACCAAGTTTGATTAAAGTTAGCTAATGGAGGGGACTTACTTGTAACTTTTTAAATAGTTTGGTGGCTTGGGGTTTTAAAAAAGTTTACAACTTTGTAAATGAAGGGGAGGCTACTATTTGCTCCCTAAACCTGAGCTCACCCTTCTCTCTACCAAATTTCTTTGATATGCCAAATGGAGCTTGCTCCAAGTAGAATTTCAAGTTTTTGGAGCCTGGAACCATGTTTCCACATCCCCTATTTTTTTATACGAGGTAACTTGTGATTTCTTGGTTATTTCTTGTTTAGGAAGTGATTAGGTGCTTGGATTTCGGTTAGAATTTAATAATTTGGTGCTTTATGTCTTTGTTTGCCTAGAACTTAAGTAGACTTTGAGGAACTCAGTTTTGGCGGAAGAGTTAATTGATTCTTGCTTATGGATTGAAACTAAGGCAAGGAAGTTGTGTTTTCAAGCTTCATTAATGCTATTGGCGGAAGAGTTAATTGATTCTTGCTTATGGATTGAAACTAAGGCAAGGAAGTTGTGTTTTCAAGCTTCATTAATGCTATTGGATAGAGTTTGCTTGATGAAATCAAGTAGTTTTGGCAATAACACTAGTTAGTGGTCTAGTTTGATCATGGTGGACTAGTGTGTTTGGCTTGATTGGAATGATGTTATAATGCATCATAAGAAGGCTTGTGATGGTTAGTTGTGGTCTCTGAAACATGTACTACATGTATGTGAAGTTTGAAGGCTATCCATGCATTTTTGATATGTTTGGAAAGTGTCCAAAGTACATAGCAGCAAAATGGGAAACTTTATGGGCATTTCGCAAGATTGGTGATGCATCACCAATCAATACCAATTCCCATAATGCATTGACAATACCTCAAAAACAGGTAGCACGTTGACAACTGTGGCAAGTCGGTGATGCGTTGCCATGATAGCTTGACACGTGGTTTTGTTTTCTTCGTTACTTTTCACTAGGGTGTCCAATTGAGGTGATTCTAGATTCCATGCAAAGCTAAGATGGAGTATTATCACCTTCATGCCTTCACCACACCTAGAATGGCTCAAGTTTAAAGTTATTTTAACTCAAAATGATGGTAAGTTTTGAAGGCATGTTTGGCCACAATAGAGCACCATTAGTTAGGTGCAAGGTTTAGTGCCATCAAAAGCCTAGTTGGGCCTTTATATTTAAGGCTTAGTTGCAGGAACCTTAGTGAACCTAGATGGGTTCAAAAGAACCTAGTAAATGAGTCCATCCATGATCATTACCACTCCATTAGTGTGAACGAAGTAATGATGGATAAGGGAGCACCACGGATGAAGGCTTAGTGCCCTTATTGGCTAGCCAAGCTATGCCTTGAGGCACAAGTGAAAGCCAAGTTCATCCTTGGTAGGTTAAATGGGTGGAGACTTAGTACACAAGTGACCTAGTCAAGTTTAAGGACTTGAGGCACTATGTGGATGCCTAGTACACCTAGTGGATTTCTTACAGCACAAGCATGGAGCATCCACCATGTTCACCTACACAACAACTAAGGGAAGGCTACGTTACTGTGTTAGTCAGTAACCCTTAGCTTACTATGAGCGAGTTAGTGGCCAGAACTCACTAGGCACGGAGTGCCGCCCTGTGAGGAAGACCAGGAAGAGGATAGGTCCCAAGGGACCTGGGTATATGCATATATACTAGACCCTCAAGCTACAAGCATGTGTGGCAAGTTTCATAACCTTGTATATGTCAAGTCCTTAGAATTTTTTACTTGTAGGTCAAAGACCTTTTACTGAGAATCTTTGATTCTTACTCCTTTACTTTTTGTAGTGCAGTTTTGAGTGTCGTTAAGCTAGCAACTGTTAAGGGTTGTTGAGCTAGGCTTGTGAGCAGGTATTTGGTTTATTTGAATCTTTATGATTCTAGTTCATTGGTTGCTTGTTGGTTAAGTTATGGTACTAACTACAGTCATCTTTCTGGCCTACAGAGGCTAGTAAATCACAAGGGAGGGCTTTCGAAGCTTGCTACTGGGAGTTTGCTCTAAGGTGAAAGCTTAGTTTTGGATCTCAGTAGAGTTGTTTAGCGTATAGTTCTCATACACTAGTTTGCCTCCAATGGTCATGTTTGAGTAGTTTACTCTAGAGTCACTCTTGGGTGTGAGCATAGTTTACTCTTGTTCGGATGCTTGCACATAGTTGATTATGTGTAGTTAATTCCACTTAATTGATTTGAATGCTTTGAAAGTTTTGATATTTGTTTTTATCAAAATATGCCTAGGCAATGTTTTAAGTATTGTTTCTTTATTTTATTGATTAATTCAAAGCGTAAACTCATGCATGATTGCATAGTAGGATTAAATAATAAGAAGCATAAAGATTTTAACTAGTGCATACGTAATCAATTAGCCAATTGTGACTAGTGTGGGACAAGTTCCTATAGGCTTCCTGGGCAGGCCATAGTGGGTCATGTCAATAATTAATTCCTGTGTTCATGAATCATCATATAGCACATATAAAGATCATAGGTATTTTGATGGTAATTGACACTAGTAGCTGACCAAACTGAGTTCATGCATGTAGCTCACATGCATGATGCAACTATATGCTATATACATGTACAAACCATGCTTTGATACCAACATCTGTTATCCACTCTAGGGTAGTCCAGTTATGGTGCCAAAATTGTGCATTTTAAATCCTAGGATTGGTATGTCTTGTAGGCCATCCAAACAATACCCCTAACGTGCATACGCAAGTGGCCCTCTTGGGCACTATGTGAATACATGCATATTGGTCAAACCATTACACACGTATTCACATTTTATTCACATCACGCTATCAAGGAAGAAAAACACTAGCACAAGTCTTAACCTTGGCTACCATACATTAGGCAATCTTGTTAAGTTCATGTTTCCAGCCACTACACCTGAACTTTTCTCAAAAAACTATATTAATCTAGTCATGTGCCCCCTATTTTATTTCCTCCATTATCAAGTAGAAACTTAGAAAAAATAAAGGAATTTGGTTTTACATAAATAGCCCACCTATGGACCAAGTTATGGATTTTTTAAGTTGGTTACAAAATTTTGACCAAATGAGCAGTAATTTAGCCAAATTCGCAACATCATAAGTTTGGATATAGGGCTCCAAATTTAGGAATTCTAAATCCTAGTTAAAGCATTAGATGTTCTATAGGAGTGGTCAAAATTTCATACCATGATTTACTTTACACAGGGAGATATAGAACTTTTAGTGGACAAAATTCTATCCACTTTATGACCATTATCCCATACAAAACTTCATAAGTGTGCAAACACTTCATTCACGTGGTTTAAGCCCACCAAGGGTATCCCATACAAGTCCAATACACATAGGAATTACATGCTCTTCCATATAGCAACTTTATGCGGTCAAAATAGAATTTACAAACAAGCAGCCCATCATTCACACTTAGGTAGCTTGTGCACCACCTTCACATACATAGCAAAACCAACGTCAAATCTTTGCATACTTGTTCCAAATTTACATGCCTTACATGTACATGCATCCATGGACTACATCATTACCATAACTAAGCTAAAGACATGCACCTTAGTCATAGGAGATGCTTGATACACAATGCACGAAAATAGGATGCTGGACAACTGCTGCATAACACAATATGCACCATCACTAAAAATACCAAAATGTGTTCCTAAAATAACAAAACTTTCCATATCATAACTAGACACATGGAAGTTCATGTACTTGAAATTCCAGATCAAAAATCAAATGAAAAAGGTCAGTTTGAATGTGATCTTTCTGTTGGACCTAAAATGGGCAAATTTAAGGGTACGTAAATTTCATGGACAAACTTAGTAAGGAGAACACTTTAACACTAAAGTAGTCTAACCTTTAGCAATCACCAGCATCAAAACACACTAAAACACATGTATGCGGCAGCAATAACATTCATTGGTTAGTTTGTAAAACATGTAATAAACATAAGTAGATCACTATGGCAGCCCCCCTCAAGCATAAAATTGGCCTTAGGACAGTTTTAACACTAGTTAGTACCAACTTTGGGCTCTAGAAACCCTTAAATTTGCTGCCTATAACTGTGTACTTCACATTTGGTCACAAAACCTTCACTAAGTGCACTCCCTCACTAAGCTTGGTTCATCAAGCTCATGGCTCTCTTCCAAGCTTAGCCCTAGCTCCATGAATGCTTTGAAATATACTAAACATCCCATTAGAGTAAGAGAACTCCTTACCTTTTGCTGGAAATCCAATAAACCTTAGATAAACCTGAAAACTAGGGTTTATGGTCTTCCTTGATGCTTTGGTTGTCTTCTCTTCCTTTCTCTTGATTGTTTGTAGTAAGGTCGCTATGGAGGAATGTGGAGGAGTTCAAGGAAGAACCCCAGCTAGTGGAGGTCAAATTTTTTTAAGGAATTAGGGAGAAAATGATTTTTTTTCTAGCTTTATTTCTTTTTTGGTCTTTAGTAATGGCATGTTTGCAAATTTTGCAAACTTTAGGCCACACTTGGACAACTTTTTTACCAGCCATTTGGGATAGCAAAATGATAGCTTTTGACCTATTTTGACCTTGGTCAAGAGTCATTTTAACCTTTAGAAAAGTTTAGGACACTTAAGCCCATAAGTGTCCTTAAGCATTCAATGACTAACTTTGCCTCCTTGAGCACTTTGGTCCCCAACAATATCCTTAATTCTATCTATGTCATTTCTTCATATTTCCATCCATGTCCTTTCCTCACAATTCCATCCATGTCCTTTCCATAGCCATCTTTGGAAATTTGTGCAATTGAGTACCCAACTTTTGTAACCTTAGAATTTAGTCCATAGGTTACTTGAACATTAGGCAATATGCTAATGCTTTCTTAAGGAAAAATTATCATTGTTAGTGGCACTTAGGGGAGTGTATATCGAATACTTTACACTTCACAATTCATACATTATGATGAAAATTAAAGCATACAAGTTTAGGTCCTTATACTATAATTTTCCAATTTTGTGCAAGTGGTAACAAGTGCACCTATCATCAAAGCATAGTAGTGCCAAGTATGAAGATCATTTTTTTCTAAGGAATGGAGGTTGCCTACTATGCTCTACTTCTCTCAATTATCTAACTAATAATTAAAGAGTTTGTTTAACTAACTATTATGAATTGACTAAACCAAACTAATGTAGCAAAAATAAGTTACCTACTATTAGTGTCATAGCCCTCAAACTAAGGAAACACCACCCCCTGGGACTCTTTCTAAGTATTACCAAGTGGGTAAAAACGTTAAGTTACTTGGGTAAAATATTTGCAGTAAAAGAACAAAAGCAAGAAAAGCACTCTAGAAATATAAATTTGCGGACTAGATTGCTTAGGTTTATGGCCTAGGAGGTTGAAATATAAATGCTAGAGGCTATAATTGAATGTTAACAAAGGTCCTAGGGTCTGGATTATAAAGAAATATGAATAATAGGGTTAACTTGTTAACTAGATAAGAACTATGCCTCCTAAGAACGAAAGACTTAAGTGATAAAGTTACAAAGTGTGGTAATGAAATGTATGTTAGTGTTGTGCCCAAAAGCCAATCATGAGATGATTGTATTTTTGCACATTGAGTCATGATATTTTATTAAGGCATTAATCCAGCAATTATGTTTGTTGTTTTGTTCCTGCGTAACTTAACAAACATAATTGTAACCCTAGAATAATGATATTCTTAAAAGTCCCTGGTCTAGTATTATTGTGGAGCGGGTTGCAATAATACATAACGACTAGCATATGTGGAGACTAATATGAGATATGTAGTCTACATATGGGTACAAGTTGGAGAACTTGTGTACTGGACCGACCCACCATGAGAACACTACATGGATCGTTATATGAGTGTCATAAGTGATTCCCATAGTGATCAGGGTATATGTAGTCCTTCGACCTAAGATCATCAAGGTTCCCTACATGTGAGTCACATACTTTGATACTTTCCTTTGTTGCTCGTAACTGAGTGAACTTGAAGGAGGTCATTGGGTATGTCACATATCATGCGGAGGGATTTGTATGATCAAGATGGGATTTGTCCCTCCTATGTAACGGGAGCGATATCTTCGGGCCCCTTGATAGAGTGAGACTTAGAAAATGCATGGCCATGCTCGGATGAGTTGATATGCGATATCAATGTCATCAGTTTAAGTTAGTCTACTCGGTAATCAAGAAACCAAAGATTGGGCTATACGAGAGTGACACATTCCATGTCTCGTGCTTAGTCTTGATATCTTGGACAAAGGGACAATGGCATATATCGGTGATGATCAT
>KK902387.1:38184-52955 GCA_000696445.1 Aquilaria agallochum | reverse complement strand
TTCGCATCAGTATTTTTCAATTCTCCACCTTCGGTGTCACCGAGCTTTGTAGACTCCTGGCTGGACTTCATCGAGGACCAAATAAGATCCATCCTAGTTCACCCGAAGTACTCCATGAGATGGTCTTCGAGCTTCAAATTCGGCTTTCCGGAGGATGAGGTCCCCCTTCTTGACTCATTTTTGCTTTACGTGTAGGTTGGTAGCGACGGCTACTCTCTGCTGGAAAGCTTTTCTTCTGAGCTCGGCCATCTCTCTGTGCTCATCAATGAGGTCCAACTTGGTCCTTAAACCGAGGTTGTTCCCTTCTTCGTCGAACACTTGTATCCTGATCGTTGGTTGTGAGACCTCAACAGGGATAATGGCCTTTATGCCGAACACGAGTGAGAAGGGCATCTCACCTGTAGCTCTTTTAGGGGTTGTTCGATAGCTCCATAGGACACTCGGCAGCTCTCCTGGCCATCTTCCCTTTACTTCCCTCAACATTTTCTTTAGGCCATCCTTTATTGTTTTGTTGGACACTTCAACTTGTCCATTGCTCTAGGGGTAGGCCACCGGAGCGAAGTGCAACTTTGTTCCGAGGTTGACTATGAATTCCTGGAAACCTTTATCCTTAAACTGGGAACCATTATCAGCTACTATCACCCTTGGTATACTGAATCTGCATATGATGTTCTTCCAGACAAATCTTTGTATGTCTTTCACCGAGATTGCCACTAAAGGCTCTGCCTCGATCCACCTGGTGAAATAATCTACTGTAAGTATGCAGAACTTCACTCCTTCTAGAGCTATTGGGAGAGGTCCAATAAGCTCAATACCCCAAACGGTGAAGGGATAAGGGTAATTTTTTGAAGTTATGATTTCCGAGGGTAGTCTCTACATAGGTGTGCGTCTTTGGAATTTGTCGCATTTCAAAATGAACTGCCTCGCGTCCTTCCTCAAGATGGGCCAAAAATATCCTTGCCAAAGTAGTACTCTAGCTAGGGTGTCAGTTCCTATGTGAGAACCACAAGCCCCTTCATGGACTTCTTTCAGGACAACTTCAATGTCCTCTTTGCTGACACACCTCTGTAACGGACTTGCATACCCTTGTCGGTACATTTCTTCCCCACTCAGGAAGAAGCTTCTTGAGCATTTTTGGACTCTCGCGGCTTCAAGAGAATCTTCAGGAAGTTCTAAAGTTATGAGGTATTTCTTAATGGGATCTTTCCACCCTCTGCCTAAGGTTGTTACACACAATATCGCTATGCTTGGCTGACATAGTACTTCGGTGGACTTCTTCGATTTGGCCAAAGTGTCTGCTTCCGCATTATCTTGTCAAGGTACATTTTTTATAAGTACCGTGTCGAACTCTTGGATGAGCTTTTTGACGAGGTCATGGTACTTTTCCAAGGTTGGTCCTTTGTACCATAGTGCCCTGCCATCTGCCGGACTACTAGCTAAGAATCACTGTGGGCCTTCAGGTTTCTCACACCAACTTTTTTTGGCAGCCATAAGCCTGCTATGAGGGCTTCATATTTGGTGACGTTGTTGGTGACACTGAATCCAAATTTGATGGCCTTCCTAGCTTTCATACCTTCGGGACCACGGAGGATTACTGCAGCTCCTTGGTGTTCGGAACTAGAGGCTCCATTAACAAAGAGTGTCCATTCATGTTCATCTTTTCTGAGGTCTTCCGGGATATCCTTCATTTTTTGGACTTCGGCAATGAAGTCTGCTAATGTTTGGGCTTTTATTGCCCTTCTCGGCTTATAGGTAATGTTGTATTCACCGAGCTCAACGCACCATTTTGACAATCTTCCTAAGTGGTCTACCCTTCTCATGACATCCTGAAGAGGTAGGTTACATCGGACAGAAATAGGGTGTCCTTGGGAGTAAGGTCACAACCTTCTACTTGCCAATACTAAGGCATAGATGGCCTTCTGCAGAAGAGGGTACCTAACTTCGACACCGTGTAGGGACTTACTCACATAGTATACCAGCCACTGCCTCCTTCCCTCTTCCATTACAAGCACCAAGCACTGAACTCACCGGTTTTTCACTGAAGACGAGGTAAAGAATGAGAGGTTTTCTTTCTCTCGGCTGCCAAAGTGTCAGTAGAGGGGTTAAGTAGCTTTTGAGCTCATCCCAGGCTTTTTGGCAATCTTTGTTTCATGGATGTTCTTCGGAGTTGAAGGTACCTTCATTTTTTGCTGCTTTGGTGAGCACTTTGAAGAAGGGTCCGCACTAATCCCCATATCCGGAGATGAATCTACTGAGAGAAGTGATTCTCCCTGTCAGCCTTTGCGCGTCCTTGGTTATTGTAGGAGTTCAAAATCCCAGCAGGGCCTTAACTTTTTCTGGGTTGGCATCGATACCTCTTTCTGATACCATGAATCCAAGGAACTTGCCCACACTCGCCCAGAACATACACTTCTCCGGGTTGAGACGTATTTCGAATTACCAAAGTTAGTGGAATGTTTCCTTTAAGTCTAAGATATGACTACTAGGCAGTTTGCTCTTAACTATCATATCATTGACATATACTTCCATATTCTTCCCGATTTGGTTGTTAAACACCCTGTTATCAGCCTTTGGTACGTGGCCCCTACATTCTTCAAAATGAAAGGTATTCTGACATAATAGTAGGTCCTGACTTCGGTGATGAAGGCGGTTTTCTCTTCGTCTTCAGGATCCATCCGAATTTGGCAGTATCCACTAAAGGCGTCGAGGAGGTTGAGTACACCGTATTCGGCAGTTGAGTCCACCAATTGATCTATTGGTGGCAAAGGATATGAATCCTTAGGACAGACATCATTTACGTTTATCACTCTCTTCCTTCGTAGCAATGACAACATTTCTAAGCCATTCGTGGTACTTGACCTCTCTTATTACGCTTGCTTCTGTTAACCATTGGACTTCGGTTCTAATGAAGTTGTTCCCATGTGCCAAGATGCTGCACTTTTTTTGCCGAACAGGCTTCACCTCTGAACGCACTTTAAGGCTATGTTGAATTATCTGAGGGTCTACCCCAAGCATGTCCTTCGAAGAGTAGGCAAACAGATCTTTGTTCATTAATAGAAAAGATGCAAGTTTTTGCTTGTCACCTTCGGCCAGTTGTTTCCCCACTCGGGTACTTCGGCCTGGGACAAGTTCTACATACTCTGTTTCTATTTTTTCGAAGTCACCTACTCCTTCTCCTATTGCCGCTTCAGCAGTATGTTCTTTTCTCCCGAAGTCTGTGCAATGAACTTTCATTGGACTTTGTCTTGCCTACATGAAAACTTTCCTCACCTCAGATTGATCAATGAATATCTCTGTGTCCCATTCCTTCATCCTGAAGGTGACAGTTAGGAATTTCACATCTGGGCGAATGTGGAGATTTCCTTGTGTTTGCCTTCCAAGGATGGCATTGTATGAAGAAGGGACATCCATGACGATGAACCTTGTCATTGTGGACCTGAAAAGCCCTTTCTTGTTCTGAATTGAAGTTCCCCTTAGCATCAAAGGTAGGTTGATCCATCTAAGGATAGGGAGTTCGGCTGGACCTACCCCAAAGGTAGGGGAGGTGACAGGTTTAAGGTCACCTTTTGAGATGCCAAAGGTCAATAGTAGGTGGGAGAATAGAACATCAGTGTTGGAACTGTCATCGATGAGCACTCTTTTGACATCCCAACTTCCTATCCTCGCCATAATTAGGAGGGGGTCATCATGAGGGAACTTCACAGTAGACCCATCTTTCTGAACAAGCTTGTTCGCTGGGTTTCCAAACTCCATCATCGAGATTTCCTGGATTTTCCTTTTTCTCTCAGCTGAATGTATCCCAGTGTTGATTGTCTGGATTACTCCTACCGGAGGTGGTGGATGCTTTTTGGGACTTTGGTTTTGACATCGGTCGGAATCATACTCCTCATATTCTTCTTTCTTCTCTTCTTCCCTTCTTCCTTTAGGGGATGGCATTCATAGGTATTGCCGCAGTTAGCCTTGTTTGATCAAGATTCTATGTACTTCTTCAGCTAGAAGCAGTCCTCGATGTCGTCCCCTGGTCTCGGTGAAACTGGCAAAACTTCTTCATGTTCTTCTTATTCTCTGAGGTCATGGCCTTCGGACGTTGGATGGTAGTCCCTTGGCTATCCATGGCCATCAGTATGTTTGTCCTTGTGGTGCTTAAGGGAGTGAATGACACCTGCCTCTTCCCTTTTTGTTTCCGAGGTCTCCCCCCCACCCTCGGTCGTATACCGAGGTTGGTGAGTTTGACCCTCGGTATGATTGTGGTTAGACTTCGACCATTCTATTCATAGTTCTTCAGCAGTCATGTGTTGTTCTGCCCTCCGGTAGAATTCTGTGAGGGTGTCTGGTGGATCTTTGGAGAACTCGTAAAAGAGTTGTAAGTCTTTTCGAAGTCCCCTGATCATGGCAAGGATGCAAATTCTGGGGCGGAAGTCAGGCAGACTCAGGGCTTCCCTATTGAACCTCTCGACATAGTCATGAATGGTCTCTCCGTTCCTTTGCACTATGTTGAACATCTGGACGGGCATCTTCACCGTCGGTCTGCTTCCAATGAACTACTGAGTGAATGTAGTGGATAACTCCTGGAAACCCATTATCATTCAGGGGGCCAGGGAGTTCTACCATGCAATCGTCGGCCCGGAGAAAGTAACTTCAAAGCACTTGTAGAGGGTGGCATCATCAGCACCAAGCAACACCATGCTGTGTCTATACTTCATTAGGTGAGCTTGGGGGTCGCTATGCCCATCATATGTTTCCAAGTGTGGTACTCGGAAGTCACTTGGCATGCGTGCCTCTATTATTGCACGGATGAAGGGTGACTCCTCTTCGGTGAAGGTCTCCAACAGCCTTGACCAAATAGGCTTTCGGGAAATCTACTTTTCTACTTTTTCTAGCCTCTCTAGGATCTTCTCCATGAGGGTGGCAATACTGATCTCTTCTCATTGCCTGGTGGCCTCCAGCAACGGAGAATGCATCTCCATTTTGTGGAGTAACTTTATCGGTGGGGGGATTGTGACTTCCCATCCAGTGATGAACTCCACCGATGGGAAGTTTTGGGGTCTTTTGATACCATTTTTCAAGCATGACGTCCTCTAGGGGTATGTCCTCTATTGAGGACTCATTGTGGAAGTCCCTACCTCCTTAACTCCGATGAGTAGACTTTGGACTTTTCTCTTGGCGGGTAGCGGGTGAAGAGGCCCATCGGCCCGAAGGTGGGTGAGATGACCTTTTGTCAAGCTGTTGTGTCATCTCAGCCACAACAGAGCGCTGAAAATTGTGTAGAAAGCTCATCGTGACCGTCAGAGGACATTCGTCCTCCGGCAAAGAAGTCCCTACAGCGAGTTGTTCAGTCACCGGTTGAATTTCCAGCGTGGATGAGGACTTCGAGAGTCCTTTGTCCTTAGAACGTTGGGTCTCAATGACGGTGACCTGGGAGTGAGTTCCCAGAGACGGCACCAAATGATGCCCAATGGCATCCTCTTCATATGACATGCTGGCCTGAATGAGGGACTTCCGATATGAGGGTGCCTGACACACTCAGAAAAACAAGAGTTAGGAGCACCCTGGAATGTATTTCTAGGGCAGGAGCATTTGATGGCCAAGTCAGTATTTGGGGAGTAAGGGGCAAAGAGTGGAGAGCAAAGAGTAGAGAGGAGGGTGTAGGGAGGAGGCCGTTTGACACAGCTCGCTCAGAACATGACACGCGTAGGGTCGAATGTGGTCCGTACCTTCAGAGATAGGTATCTCCAGCTGGCCATAGGCCGTTCTAGTGAGAGGTCAGGGGCGTGTGCAAGGTCTCTGTGTTAGAGGCTCCTTAACCATTTTTGTCGTGTCTTCACAAGACCTCTTCGGGAAGCTGGAACCCTTCGGAGTATGGAACTCCTTCGGGGCAGGAGGTCTCCTTCGGCCCGACATTACCATCGAGTGTTGTTAGGTGAGGTCCTTCGATAGAATGGGGCACCTTTAGGAGACGTTCTCCCTTCCCGAGGATGGGGATATACACTATCAAAGTTGGTGGGATCGCCCATCCAAGAGTGGTTGTGCATGCCCTTTCCGAGGTCGGTCCAATCACTTACCGAGGGTAGTTGAGGTCGGGGCTAGGTCTTGACTGAAGGTGGTCTTTGCCTAGGTGATCAGATCTCGGAGACATTGGCCCTTCAGTTGTAAGGTGGTGTTCACACTGAGGATGGTGGGGGCTTCCTTTTTCCCGAGGTTGGTCACATGTGTTCCCCGAGGGTGGTATTCACTAAGCCAATTTGGGAAATCTCCAAGGGTAATAGCCCTTTGGCTATTACTTATTTAGGTTAATGCAAGGTAACTTGTTAACCCATGCCTTTGCTCAGTATTCTATGTTATAAACCGTACTTGTATTTTTACCACCTCACAAAAATGGGAGAATTACAACGTGTGGCATAATGGTCAAAAACCATTATATTATGTAATTCTCACCATAGTGATTGAAGTGTGAAGGGTAAAGGGCATGATGAACACCTCCTTAAAAGTGCTTCAAGTTAGTAACTTGGCCCCCAAGAAAAGCCTTAAGGATTGCTTCTTTGTCAAGCAACCTATGGACTTTTTTGTAAGGTTTTGGAAATTTATGTACTCAATTGAAAAACTCTCAAGAAAGAGCTTTGGAGAGTTATGGGAAGGATATGAATGGTATGAAAGTGCTATTGAAGGATCAAATTGCTTATGGGAGACAAGTTTGGGCAAACAAAACACAAAAGGCATTAAGGACTGAAGTGTCCTAGTGTAAGCCTTAGGGTGTTCAAGCTTTTGATTTGAGTCAAATAAAAGCAATTTGGAGTTCTAACACACTAGAAAGGTCAGCCATGGCAAGGGAAAAAGTAGTCAAATATGCACCATGAGTTTAAGGCAAAGAAACCATGGTTTAGATGTAAGGAAGCCCTTAAGAACTAGTTTTACGGTAGTTGCAATTGGCTAGTTGTATGTATGCGCAGATGAAAATTCCATGATACTAGTTGATTAACCTAGAATATGCAAAATGCATGTTCTTCATGCTTTGACTTAGATTAACAAAATTCCATAAATAATGACTTGGCCAAGACATTTTCAAAGAAAACAAGTTCAAATAGCCAAAGCATACAAAATCAACATTTATTTGAGTTTACTACACATAACAACTGTGTGGGAGCATTCATACATAAGGTAGACTAATGCTCTCACCTAGTGGCGAGTCACAAAAGTTCTTATCTATTTGATCCTAGGCTCTACATCCAAAAGAAGACCATAGTTAGTATTGTTACTTAACCAACAAGTTACCCAAGTAGACTATAATCATAAAGATTCTCAAGTGAAATACCTTCGACAAAAGCTAACTACTGTGATAACCCTCAACGGTTACCTGGCCCAACGACTTTAGGATCTGCATAACATTACTAGGGATTGAGAATTTAGAAATTCTCAGTAAGGGTCTTCACGGTACCTGCAAGAAAATTACTAAGGACTCTACATATGAGAACATATGTAACCTGCTATGAGCTCATACAGCCTGAGGGTCTCATATATGTATATACCTATGAACCTTAAGACCTCACCACATCCTGGTTCTTGAACTACAAGGCATAGCCTTGTCCTCTAGCAAGCTTAGCTTGCTAGCCTAACTAGCAATAAATCACCAGTTGAACCTTTCTCGTTTAAGTTGTATAGGGGCATTATGGTGGGAGTATTGTAGACTAGGCCATAAAGAACTTGTAAACTAGGTGCAGTGAGGTTTCACCTTGCAACCTTGTGGCAAATGGCATAGCTAGGTCACCAAAGGTTCGAAACCCTTCACCCAAGCTAATGATACTTAGTTGTGATCTTTAGTAAACTAGTTTTCTTGCTTATGGTAGAAGTAACAATAAATATTTCCAAAACTCAAGAAAACTCCTCGGTCTTGAAGGAATTTTGAATGTCTCAAAGTACCCTTGGAATGCTTGGACCCTAAGGTACCCTAAGAACCCCATTAGGTCTTCCTTTGACCTTCCTAGGAAAATTGGAAATTTTAGCCATTTATGCCAACAGTGACGTGTTGCCAACTATGGCAATGCATCGCTACAGTTGGTAATAAACTACCAATTTTCTTGTCATGCTGATGCGTCATGAGTATTGGCAATGATTGATGACGCATCACTAATACCTACGACAGCCTAGAAAATTCCTAGTTTTACTGCTATGAACTTTGGACACTTTCCAAACATATCAAACATGCATGGATAGCCTCCAAACATCACATACATGTAAAACATGTTGTGTAGATCACAACCAATTATCACAAGCCAATCTATCATGCATTATAACATCATTCCAATCGTAACAAATCTCATAGTCCACCATGATTCAACCTTGCCCACTAACTAATGGTGTTGTTAGAACTACTCGTATTTATCAAGCAAACTTATTCCAATAGCATTAATTAAACTAAAAAAAACAACTCCCTTATCTCAACTTTAAGTAACAAGCAAGAATTATCCAACTCTCTCTCTAAAACTCAAGTTCTACAAAGCTCCACCTAATTCCAAGCAAATATTGGAACAAAACATCAAGTTACTAACTTCTAACCAAAACCCAAGCTCCTTATCAACTAATAAACATGAAATCAATCAAGCACACATTGACTACCTCATATCAAAAATAGGGGATAGAAGGGAACATGCTTCCAAGCTCGAAAACCATTATTTTATGCTTGAAACAAGCTTCCAGTGGCCTATATACTTATGGTGGCTCCTTTTTTCACTAAAAACTCTTGATTTTGAGCTCCAATGGATGAAGAAATGATGGTATGAAGAATGTACTCGGGTTATGGCAGCCATCCCCTACTTTATCATCTTATAAACCAAGTTTAAAGCCCAAGGCACGCAAGTATTAGGCATGGAACACTTAAACCTCCTTCTTTTGGTAATCTTAGTCATTCTTGGTTAATTTATGTTTATTTCAACTATGTTTGGATTAAAGTTAAATTTTAGGTTATAAAAACTCATTTTCAACCATCAGGTCCTAGCCTGACTTATCAGGAAGCAAAATTAATGTTTTGCCCCCGAACCTCATTTAGTGCCTTAACCTCATTGGAACTTAGTGAACTTTGCTAAAGTTTTTTATTCTTGCTATGTAAACTTGAATTTAAGGTTCCAAACTAGATTTAGACCACTTTACCTTCCTTAGGCATGCTTCCCACAAGGAGAGCCATAACATTCTCCCTTCATTATGGAATTTGGTTCCCTAAATTTCGCTGTAACTCTAGAAAAACACTAGAATATCTTTTCAGCATATCCTGCCCTGTTTCCCAGGTAGTTTCCTCTTCACTATGGTTAGACCAAAGGATCTTAACCATTAGAATCCACATGGTTTAAAGTTTCTTGACTTGCCTATCAAGTATTTGAACGAGTTTCTCTTCATAGGTCAAGCCTTCCCGGATGGCTACTATGGAAGGATTAACTACTTGTCCTGGACCCACTGTGCATTTGCTTATAAGACTAATGTGAAACACGTTATGCACTTGAGATATGTTAGGTAGTAACTCCAACCAATATAGAACCTTTCCTATTTTCTCCAAAATTTCATAGGTTCCAATGTACCTAGGGCTAATTTACCCCTCTACCCAAAATGGGTAACTCCTTTCATGGGTGACACTTTAATAAGTACCTTGTCCCTAACTAAAAAATTAAATTCTGTGCTTCTCAAATTAGCATACTTAGTTTGTCTATTTTTGGCTGCCTTAATTCATTTCTAGATTAACTTGATCTTAGCTATGGTATCAGCTATCAGCTATGATCTCAAGACCGATAACTACCCTATCTGCAGGGTCTGCCCAACAATGGGGCATCATACAACGCCTTCCATACAAAGCCTCATATGGTGCCATACCTATAACAGTTTGATGACTGTTATTATAAGCAAAGTCAATGAGTGGTAAATGCTTATCCCAATCACCTCTAAAATCAAAATCACATATACGTAACATATCCTCAAAAGTTTGGATCACTTTCTGAGACTACCCATCAGTTTGAGGATGGAAAGCAGTACTGAGACTAACGTTGATTTCTAATGCCTCATGGAAAGCATTCCAAAACTGTGACACAAATGAAGGATCTCTATCAGATATAATCTGATCCAATATACCATGAAGTCTCACATATGGTGAGGTACAATTGAGCCAATTTCTCCAATGTACAAGTGATCTTGATACGTATAAAGTGTGCCAACTTCATCAGCCAATCAACCACTACCCATATATCATCATGCTAACTTTGAGTATTTGGTAATCCTACAAGGAAATCCATAGTAATGGACCCCCACTTCTTTACAGGAAGAGGTAAACTCTGAAGTGTGCTTGCTGGTTTTTGATGTTCAGCCTTAACCACTTGGCATGTTAAACACTTTGCCACATGTCCTGCTACATCCTTTTTTAGTCTTGGCCACCAAAAATGTGTTCTTAGATCATGATACATCTTACTAATTCCAAGGTCAACATTCGAAGCACTACTATGTGCCTCATGTAGGACTTGTTGCCTAAGTCCTTCCACATTCAGTACATAGAGATGATCTCCATAGTATTGTATTCCATCCTTGTACTAGAATTCCTTCTTCATAGTACTAAGCTTCACTTCCCCTGAAATTTTCTTCAAAAATGGATCTTTCATTTGAGCATCTTTAACTTTGACTAACCATGTTGATTGTATTTCCAGAATGTAGACTAAGGATTTTTTTTGGTTTGGCCAAAATTCATGCAAAATTGAGAAACAATCCCCTAAATCTTCTTTTGAGGAATTCGTACCCTAATCTTTAGATTAAATCACTCCTGTGTAGTTCCGGATCAATGCATCTGCTACTACATTCCCTTTATCTATACCGTACTCGATTGAACAATCATATTCTTTTATGTATTCAATCCACCAATTTAAATCCTTCTGTGTGAACAGGTATTTCAAACTCTGATGATTGGTGAAGATCTTGAATGACCTCCCCATCAAATAATGTCTCCATAACTTGAGTGCAAATATTACAACTGCTAGCTCAAGATGGTGAATAGGGTAGTTTAACTCATTAGGCCTTAACTATCTTCAACCATAAGTGCTCACTTGACTCTCCCGCATCAATACGCACCCTAGACCAAAACTCGATGCATTAGTATATACCATACAAAACTTGTTCGGATTTGGTAGAATGAGTATCGGTGCACTAGTTAATATTTTCTTCAACTCCATGTAAGCTTCCTCACACTTACTTCTGTGTCCATTCAAACTTCTGAGTTTTCTTCGTCAAGGTCGTTAACGGTGTAGCTATCACAGAGAATTTCCCTATGAATCGCCTGTAGTAGCCTACCAAGCCCAAGAAACTCCTCACTTCTGTAACTGTAGTGAGCCTCTTTCACTCAACTACTGCCTAAACCTTTTCAGGATCAACTGACAGACCCTGAGCACTGATGATAAGCCCCAAAAATTGAATCCTTTCAGACCAAAACTCGCACTCAGACAACTTTGCATAGTAATGATTATCCTTTAGCACTTGGAAAATTGTCCTAAGGTAATTCTTATGTTCTTGAGAAGACTGTGAGTACACCAAAATGTCATCAATGAAAACTTCAACAAACTAATCTAGAAATCGTTTAAAAATTTGATTCATAGCTTCCATGAACACTGTAGGGGCGTTAGTCATACCGAATGGCATAACTATATATTCAATGTGTCTATCCTTTGTCCTGAAGGTAGTTTTTAGGACATCTTCCTCCTTAACTTTGATATGAAAGTATCTAGACCGAAGGTCAATTCTACAAAACACCTTTACTCTTTTGAGTCTATCGAACAGGTCATAAATTCTAGGAAGCGGATACTTATTATTGACTGTTACTACATTCAACTTTCTATAGTCGATGCACAGTCTCAAAGTTCCATCCTTCTTGTTCAACCCTGGGGCTCCCTACAGTGATACACTAAGTGTTATAAAGCATTTCTTTTAGCCTTATAAAGCCTTTATTTAGTAGTTCCTCCAATTGCTTCTTTCACTCAGCCATATCAAGAGCTGACAATCTGTAAGGTGCTATTCAAATAGTTTCAACTCTAGGCTGAAGATGGATTGCAAACTCAATATCCTTCTTGGGTGGCAACCCGGGCAAATCTACTATAAACACTTCAGGAAACTGATTGGCTACAAGAATCTTCTCAAGTTCTCCCTCTAAGGCCACCCCATTCGATTAATAATACTCTTCTTCGCTGACTATGGGGATGGTATCCATAAGTCTAAGATGTAAACTTTTAGCACTAAATGCTAATCCTCCTATGCAATTCACTCTAGCTCCTTGAGCATTAGCAATGTCAACTGAGTGATTTTCATAGTCAATTTGTGCCTTATGCTTACTTAGCCAGTCCATTCCCAACATTAGGTCATAAGACGTCAATTCTATCACCCACAACTCAAAACAGAAATCATGGTCACCTAACTGCATGGGATACCAAGTACCACCTCGTTGGTTACAATAAAACTCTTTGCAGTTTTGATGAGCCTTAACTCACCTGAGATTCCCAGCTACAATTTAAACTTATCTACCAAGGTAGACGATATCACTAAAAGAGTACCTCCTATATCAAAAAGAACTCTAACACTACCATTCTAAAAAGTAAAATTACCTCGAATAGCGATTGGCTCCTTGATCACCTGACTCGCTAGGGTAAAAACCCTCGGGTCAATTGCTGCTGCGGCTACACTAGGTCATTTTACTATGGCAAGGGGTGCAGGGGGTAGGTTCCTGGCCAAACCTGGCAAAGGTTGAGCCCTTAGGCATTCCCTTGCCCAATGTCCTTTCTGATCGCAGATGTTGCAAATAGCAGTCCCCAAGGTACATGGCCAATCGTCTACACTTAGGGCACAAACCCATTTTCTTTCTCTTGAAGGGACCTTGGCTTTTAACCATTGGTCGCTTCCCGATGCTCTTTTCTAGGTTGGTTGGTCCAGCCTCCACCTTTTTGCTAGGTACCCTCGAATCCTCAAGCTCCCTTTCTAACGCTAACACTTTTTGAACCACTTGGTGATAATTCCTGATGCCCACCGTCATCATATATCTCCGAAGCATGGGTTTTAGACCTTGAAAAAATTTCTTGGCCATCAAGTCATCATTACCAACCATATAAGGAGCATACCGAATGAGTGAATTGTAACACTACTCATACTCTCGTACAGACATCTCTTCTTGCACTAGATTCTCAAACTGGATCCTCCCTGATCCTATGTGGCCTCATTAACATATTCCTGTTAGAGCTTCTTCTCAAAGTCTGACCACTTGAGCACCTTTTTTTTGTGCTCTAGTCAACTACCATTGATTTCTCTCAGCATCTCCATCACATCATCCTATCATAAACTATTCCTCACTCTAAAAAGGAAAGGTACTAAGGCCATCCTTTGCTTGGACTCATAACCTCTATAAGTGAAAACTTGATTCATCCTGGATAACCAATGTTCTACTCAATCGGGATCACCAATCCCATCAAAACTCGGTGGGTCAATAGCCTTACACTTTTCTAACAACCCCATTTGATGTGGCGTGTTTCCCCTCATTGGGGCCTTCATATACTGTAGCTCCTCATCCTCTTCATGAACATGATTTTTCCATTCGTGAGCCCTAGGCACTTTCTCCTGCTCAGCATGCCTTTCCTGATCTTGGTGTAGATCATTCTCGTTTTCGACAACTTCTCTGTCCCCATGATCTTGAAACAACTTAGTTATGATGCTAGTCATACCCAATGCCACTTGGGTAATAGTTTTAGTTAACCCTTGAAGCACCCTAGATATCTTATCCAGCCATGCCACAACTGGCTCACTAGAACCTTCACCAGGTTCTCTAGCTCCTCTTGAAGCTCCTAACCTATTGTCGACCATAACAATCTGTAACCAATGCCAGATGACATTCCCAAATATTGGTCAGCACTAACTGTCCTAGCAGATGGACTTTCCAAAACTAGATCTTAGCCTTAGCCTTCAATATCTATGAAGTGAGCTCTAAGCTCTGAAACCAAAAACTGACATGGCCGTCCTTGGTCCTTCCCTAGGAAGCTTGTGAACTAGTCTAACAGTGGTTGCGATTGGATAGCTGTATATGTCCACAGATTAAGATTCTATGATAGTAGTTGATTAACCTAGAATATACAAAATGCATGCTCCTCATGCTTTGACTTGGATTAACAGAATTCCATAAATAATGACTTGGCTAGGACATTTCCAAAGAAAACAAGTTCAAATAGCCAAAGCATACAAAATCAACATTTATGTGAGTTTACTACACATAACAACTGTGTAGGAGCATCATACATGAAGTAGACTAATTCCCTCACCCAAGAGTAACCCTAGCGTTCAGGACTCCTCAAAACATAGACAATGGGGGCAACTAAGAATACAATATATAAAAGCCTCAATTGAGATCTTCTAGAACTAACTCCCACCTTGGATGCTAGTCCCATTGGTGAGTCATAAAATTCATTGTCCATGTGATGGTAGGCTCTGCAGCTAAAAGCAGACTATATTTAGTACCATCACTTAACCAAAAATTTACCCAAGTAGACTAGAATCATAATGATTCTCAAGTGAAATACCTACAATAAAAGCTAACTACCGTGATAACCCTTAACGGTTACCCAGCCCAATGACTTCATAATCTACACAACATAACTAGGGAGTAAGAATTCAGAAATTCTCAATAAGGGTCTTCATGGTACTTGCAAGAAAATTTCTAAGGACTCTACATATGAGAACATATGTAACTTGCTGTGAGCTCATACAGCATGAGGATCTACTAT
>KK902387.1:22911-37908 GCA_000696445.1 Aquilaria agallochum | reverse complement strand
CAGTGGTTGCGATTGGATAGCTGTATATGTCCACAGATTAAGATTCTATGATAGTAGTTGATTAACCTAGAATATACAAAATGCATGCTCCTCATGCTTTGACTTGGATTAACAGAATTCCATAAATAATGACTTGGCTAGGACATTTCCAAAGAAAACAAGTTCAAATAGCCAAAGCATACAAAATCAACATTTATGTGAGTTTACTACACATAACAACTGTGTAGGAGCATCATACATAAAGTAGACTAATGCCCTCACCCAAGAGTAACCCTAGCGTTCAGGACTCCTCAAAACATAGACAATGGGGGCAACTAGGAATACAATATATAAAAGCCTCAATTGAGATCTTCTAGAACTAACTCCCACCTTGGATGCTAGTCCCATTGGTGAGTCATAAAATTCATTGTCCATGTGACAGTAGGCTCTGCTGCTAAAAGCAGACTATATTTAGTACCATCACTTAACCAAAAATTTACCCAAGTAGACTAGAATCATAAAGATTCTCAAGTGAAATACCTACAATAAAAGCTAACTACCGTGATAACCCTTAACGGTTACCCAGCCCAATGACTTCATAATCTACACAACATAACTAGGGAGTAAGAATTCAGAAATTCTCAATAAGGGTCTTCATGGTACTTGCAAGAAAATTTCTAAGGACTCTACATATGAGAACATATGTAACTTGCTGTGAGCTCATATAGCATGAGGATCTACTATATGCATATACCTTCGTCACTTAAGACCTCTCCTCATCCTGGTCCATGAACTATAAGGCATAGCTTTGTCCTCTAGCAAGCCTAGCTTGCCAGCCTAACTAATGATAAATCACCAGTTGAACCTCTATTGTTTATGTTTTATAGAGGCATTATGGTGGGACTATTGTAGACTAGGCCATAAAGACCTTCTAGACTAGGTGCACTATGGTTTCACCTTGCAACCTTATGGCTAATGGCACAGTTAAGTCACCAAGGGTTATAAACCTTTCACCCAAGCTAATGACAATTAGTTGTGATCCTTAGTAAACTAGTTTTCGTGCTTATGGTAGAAGTAACAATAAATCTTTACAAAACTCAAGAAAACTCCTAGGTGTTGAAGGATTTTTGAAACTCTCTAAGTACCCCCGGAATGCTCAGACACCAAGGTACCCTAGGAAACCCCTCATGTCTTCCCTTGACCTTCTTAGCAAAAATGGAAATTTAAGCCATTTATGCCTGTGGCGATGCGTCGCCACAGTTGGTAATGAACTGCCAATTTTCTTGCCATGGCAACGCGTCACCATAGTTTGTAACGAACTACCAATTTTTCTACCACGGCAACGCATCACGGGCACTGGCAACACATCACTAATACCTGCGACAGCCTAGAAAATTCCTAGTTTCACTGCTATGATATTTGGAAACTTTCCAAACATATCAAACATGCGTGTATAGCCTCCAAACTCCACATACATGTAAAAAGTGTTCCATAGATCACCACCAACTATGACAAGCCAATCCATGATGCATTATAACACCATTTCAATCATCACAATTCTCATAGTCCATCATGATTAAACCTTGCCCACTAACTAATGTTATAGCTAGAACTACTCGAATTCATTAAGCAAACTCAATCCAATAGCATTAATTGGAATAAAAAATATGACTCCTTTACTTCAACTCCAAGTAACAAACAAGAATTATGCAACTTTTCCTAAAATCCAAGCAAATATGGGCACAAAACATCAAGTTACTAACTTCTAACCAAAACCCAAGCTCCCTATCAACTAATAAACATGAAATCAATCAACAACACATTGATTACCTTATTTCAAAAATAGGGGATAAAAGGAAACATACTTCCAAGCTCCTAAACCATGATTTTATGCTTGAAACAAGCTTCCAATGGCCTATATGCTTATGGTGGCTCCTATTTTCACTAAAAACTATTCATTTTCAGCTCCAATGGATGAGGAAATGATGGTGTGAAGGACAAACTCGAGTTATGGCAGCCATCCCCCACTTTACCATCTTATAAACCAAGTTTAAAACCCAAGCCACCCAAGTATTAGACATGGAACACTTAAACCCTTTCTTTTGGTAACCTTAGTCATTCTTGGTTAATTTATGTTTATTTCACCTAAGTTTGGATTAAAGTTAAAATTTAGGTAATAAAAACTCATTTTCAATGCTCGGGTCCTAGCCGTACTCATCAGGAAGCAAAATTACCATTTTTTCCCTGAACCTCATTTAGTGCCTTAACTTCCCTGGAACTTAGTCAACTTTGCTAAACTTTCCTATTCTTGCTATTTAAACTTGAATTAAGGCTCCAAACTATATTTAGAGCACTTTACCTTCCTCGAGCATGCTTTCCACTAGGAGGGCCATAACAAAAACTCTCCTAAGACCAAGCTTATGCTTGAGGAGAGCTGCCATAGTGATTTGCATATGTTTATTGCATGTTCTATGGCTAACCAATGCATATTGTTACTGCCACATACATATGGCTATTCTTTTTATTTGGCTGTTGCGCATTTGGATGCTCTGTATTGGATATTTTCGTTGTGTTTTCTTGTGTTTTAGTGCCTTTGGATTCAGGTAATACTGTGGGTTACATTTGCCCATTTTAGGTTTAGCAGAAAGAACACATTCAAACCAGCCCTTGTAGTTTGAGTTTTGATCTGAAATTTCACGTACTTGAACTTTGATGTATCTAGTTGTGATCTGGAAAGTTTGGTGATTTTAGGAGCACATTTAGTAGTTTTAGTGATGGTTCTTACTGTGTCACACAGTAGCTGTCCAACATCATGTTTTTGGAGTGCATTGTGTCTAAAGCTCTCCTGCAACTTGCATCATTTTTGCTAAGTTAAGGCCATTATGTAGTGCATGGATGCATGTACATGTAAGACATATAAATTTGAAACAATTATGCAAACATTTAACCACTGTTTTGATATGTATGTGAATGTGGTCCACAAGCTATCTAAGGGTGAATGATAGGTTGCTTGTTTATAAAGTCTATTTTGGCCATATAAAGCAACTAGATGCAAGAGCATGTAATTCATATATGCATTAGACATGTATGGGATAGCCTTGGAGGGCTTACCCCTTGTGAATGAAGTGTTTGCACACTTATGAAATTTTGTATGGGCAAAATGGTCATAAAGTGTGTAGAATTTTGACTCTGCACTCAAAGTTCTATATCATCTTATGTAGAATAAATCTAGTATAAAATTTTGACCACACCTAGAGAAAATCAAGAGGTTAAGTTGGGCTTTGGAATTTATTCATTTGGAGCCCTGAAACCAAAGTTATGATATTGCAAATTTGGCTGTGTTATTGTTCATTTGCTCAGAATTTTGTAACCAACTTAAAAAATCTATAACTTGGTCCATAGGTGGGCTATTGATGTAAAATGAAATTCCTTAGTTTGGTTTAGGTCTCTGCTTGATAATGAAGCAAATAAAATGTAAGGGTACATGGCTAGATTAATACATTTTATTGGAGGAAGTTTCGGGTGTAGTGACTGGTTACTTAAACTTAACAAGATTGCCTAATGTGTGGTAGCCAAGATTAAGACTTGTGCTAGTGTTTCCTTCCTTGCTACCATGGTGTGCATAAAATGTGAATATGTGTGTAATGGTTGGACCAATATGCATGCATTTACATAGTGCCTAAGAGGGCCACTTGGGTATGCACACTAAGGGTATTGTTTTGATGGCCTACAGAACATACCAACCCTGGGAGTTTTAAATGCACAATTTTGGCACCATAACTGGACTACCCTAGAGTGGGTAACATGTGTGGCAAGCTAATGTAGGGATTTCATTACTTGCAAGCCTTAGGAGCTATGTGACGTGGGAACATTGCCTTATGATGGATGTTCGTGCTTAGCAAGTGTTTGAACTATGGTGTTGTGTTTATGTTCACTTGTTGGTGTGTATGTGTTTTTGAATGATATGTGCTTTAGGGTGGCCTATGGTAGGCTTCCTAAGACTTGTATTTGTGCATTTGGACATCTAAAAGCTTGTTTTCATAACTTGAGCTAGTGTTTTAGCTGTCATGCACATAGTGAATGAATGAATGATGTTGATGATGTACTCTAAGCTTGTTTCCATCCAAGCACCTACCTTTTTTTCTTGAGCATGAATGTTTGGATTGGTATGCTTAGTTGGTGCTGGAGGGTGTCTTGGTGTGTGTCTGGCCATATGTCCTGGTAATGTCTATGACATGACCTAAAGCCTCTACCAGGTGCCCTGGCACATGTTGTGCCAAACCTCCCACTACCTGGTAGGCCCCTCAGGGTGCCCTGCCCATGTGTCTCTATGCACTCTAGACACTTAGAACCTTATGTGACGTTCCAAATCTGATAGTTACGTAAAGGTTTCTTAACCATTCAATTTGGGTTCTAAGCCCTGCAAATGGGCTATGAGCTATGCTGGGCATGACACCTTGACCTACCTTCCTTTGGCCTCGTCCAACTTCTTTCTTAGACCTTTATATATCATTAAGTTGTTTCACTTTCATGTGGACATGTCTCTGTGGGTAGGCTACAAGGATGAAGTAGAGGTGAATTCTTATTCTTTTGCAAATCTTTCCCCTTGGCTAGAGTCAAATTGTTTAACATTATCTGTGATGATAGCTTACCAGTATCCAAAAAGACAAATATATTTTTTTCAAGAGGAATTTTATGATTTGAAGAGTTTTGATGGATGCCATGTATTCCAATTCCACACACTTGGTGAAATTGTCCAAGGCCACTATGTAGTATTTCACCTATCCAAGGCTTGTAAGCAATTCTCTAACTAGGTAAAGGCCTTACATGGCAAATGGGTAGGGATATACGGCTGATATGATTTCAGAGGAGGGCAGCCTTTGCACATGGCCATTAAGTTGGTAAGTGTGACATCATCATACAAGGTATCAGGTATTCTTCTAAATAGTCAGCCAAAACTAACCTTACTTCAATGTCTAATGGGCCAAGGAGTTTACCCTAATGTGGGTTCTAGGTTTCACTTGTTAATCTCTTCAAAGGCTTTCTATACTTCTTTGATGGCCATGCGCTTCTATAAATTGAAAGAAAATTATGGTAAATTTTCTTGAGTGAAGCCTCATTTTCCTTTGTTCCTTGGGGGTTCAATTTAGTTGTCCTGTCTCAAAGTCTAGCCAAATTGGTTTCCTCCAATCATCATCTGTACGGGCTTAGTGTTCCAAAAGATAAATTTGTTAGTGTTGTGACCAAAAGCCAATCATGAGATGATTGTATTTTTGCACATTGAGTCATGATATTTTATTAAGGCATTAATCCAGCAATTATGTTTGTTGTTTTGTTCCTGCGTAACTTAACAAACATAATTGTAACCCTAGAATAATGATATTCTTAAAAGTCCCTGGTCTAGTATTATTGTGGAGCGCGTTGCAATAATACATAACGACTAGCATATGTGGAGACTAATATGAGATATGTAGTCTACATATGGGTACAAGTTGGAGAACTTGTGTACTGGACCGACCCACCATGAGAACACTACATGGATCGTTATATGAGTGTCATAAGTGATTCCCATAGTGATCAGGGTATATGTAGTCCTTCGACCTAAGATCATCAAGGTTCCCTACATGTGAGTCANAAATTAAATCCTAATTGGATTAGGGCTTTGAAACCCATTAGGCCTGGAAGTTGAGTCTCACTATAAATACAATTTTTAAGTGAGAAATTCGCAGGTCTCCTTGCCCTAGCCTCCCAAAAGGACAGTCGCACTCTTCTCTTGTAATTCCTTGGAGGATGCAAGCTAGCACTGCGAGTGCAAGAGAAACGCATTTGCCGGGACATGGTGGAAGCATGGTGATCCCGAGAGGCTCGTGTGGATACCATAAAGAGCTTGAACACGTAAACTGTTCAGGTTTTGTGATTTGACTCTACAGTTGAGTGAGAGATCTCAACCAAAAATTAGGTATGAAAATTTTCGAACACTCGGTTTACCCCGTTTCACTTGGATCCTGGAGGGTTTCGGTTAAATTCCGCTGCGCTGTTTGGCTCCCGAAACCTAACAAAATTAAGGGCTTCATTAGTTCTTCTATGGCAGCCTCTTTTTGGCCTTTTGACAGGGCATTTAGTCTGGAGTTCTTGGCCTTCAAATTTTGTTTGACCCGCACATGGTCAAATATCTTTATAAGTCTTTAACCAAACTTAAGTACTTACAAATTATGGGGTCCTTCATTAGCTTGGCTTATGATTAGTTGGGAATTGTTATAGATTATCCGATATTACACCGCTGCTCAGCCAGCCATCTTTAATCCTGCTATAAGGGCTTTGTATTTGGCTACATTATTAGTGAAGGGGAATCCAAACCTCAACTTCTTGGTAGCCTTGGCTAGAGGCATCATTGATATACATTTTCCAGGAGAGATCTTTGATTTTGGGCTCACTCATGAGATCATCTTCAATTGGAGTCATTTTTGCCAAAGAATTAACTAAGCCTCATGCCTTAATGGCCTTCTGGGCCTCATAGTACACATCATACTCTCTTAGCTCAATACACCATTTTTCTAGTCTGCTTGAGTGGTTCAACTTCTGTGGGATATTTTTTAAGGGCCAGTGCTTCTTGAAAATGACTCTATGGGTTGGGAAATAGGGCCAAAGCTTCATAGAGGCTACAACAAGGGCAAATATGCCTTTTGTAAGAAGGCATACCTTGACTCTACCTGTTGGAGGGTTTGCCTGATATAGTAGATGAGCCACTATTTAGAGCATTGTTCTTTAACCAATATCGCACTACTCAAATGCCAAGTGACAACAAGCTACAGGCTAGCAAATCACCAATATAAGGTTGTTTGAGTGTTCGGAGCTGGCATAAGTATTGTTTAATCTTTTCAAAGGCTACTCGGCATTCCTCCATTTACTTCAATTGTGCACCCTTCTTACGAATATGAAAGAAAGGTAGGCATTTGTTCCCAAACCTAGAGACAAAATGTTTGAGGGCTATCAATCATCTAATGAGTCTTTAGACGTCCGTCTTGTGCCTATGATTAGGCATCATTAAGATGCCTATTGATTTAATTAGATTAGCATCAATCCTTTTTTTTTTTTGACATTGTAGCCTAGGAATTTCCCTACAATGACCCCGAGGGTGCACTTCTTGGGGTTTAGTGGTATGTTGAATTACCTTATTATGTAGAAGGTTTTACAGAGATCATCCATATATACTTCCATATTTTGTCCCAATTTTTTTGTGAAGACTTTGCTCATTAACTGCTAAAAACTAAACCCATCTTTTTTGAGACGAAAGGTCTATTGCTAATAATAGACTGCCTCTCCTATAGTAAAGTTGTTCATTTCCTCATCCTTGGGATCCATTTTGATTTGATGAAACACATTGAAGGCGTCCATCAAGTAAATGACCTTGAATTTGATAGTGGCATCAACTATTTGACCTATGGCTAGCAACAAATAGGGATTTTTTGGCAGGCATCATTTAGATTTGTGAAATATATGCATAGGCAGCAGTCCTTGCTTTCCTTCTTTATCATAACCACATTGGCCAGTCATTCGGGGTATTGTACTTTCCTAATGATGCTAACTTTCTAGAAGCCTCTTGACCCCCCATCTTATGAAGTCTACCAAGGACATGTTCCACTTATTCTATTTGATTGGTCGAGTAGAAAGGTTAACTTGTAACTTATGTGTGAAAACTTACACATATATCCCAAACATGTTCCAATACCATTCAAATATATCTATGTTAGCTCAAAGAAATTCATTGAATGAATCATTTACCTAAGGAGGGAAATCATTGCCAATCTTCACAATTTTCCTTGGTGCCATCTCCACCTCCTCCAAGTCTTTTGAAAAAAGGGCACCAAGTTTACTGTCAAGAGACTCAACCTTCTTCCTCTTATGGTTGGCTTTTTTTGTCCATTAATCTTCTTAAGGGCCTCGTAAGCTAGCCACATAATTCCGATGCACTAAGGCCTAGTCAACATAAATCATGGCATCCTTTACAAGGGTGGCAAAAACCATTGTTAGCCATTTAATATTAGTACATATGTGGAATTATACCTAGGTTAGTCTCCTGAGAGTGGTGTTGTTAGATGTGAGCACATCCAGGACTAGGAATTTTGAGGTGTATGAGTCATAGACAACCTTTTTACTCGCTATGGCACTTATTAGCATGAATGGTATTCTTTTTATTCCTAGGATGGGTACCTCTTTCCTCCTAGATCTATAGATTGGTTCTAAAATAGGGCTCAATGAGGACTTTTAGACCATGATCTTGTCTAGTAAGCATGCAAAGAGGTTGTTTGAGTTGGCCACTGTGCCCAGGTAAATATGCTCAACGTTAAAATTGTTAATCTAGGTCGTCACCACCAAAGGACCCATGTTTGTAACTAGATTGCATGTCCCATCTTGCCTCATCAATATGTTGCTAGAATTAGTTGTTTCCAGCTAGGCAACTTTGCACTCCTGCTATATCTTGACTGTGAAGGATTCCTACTTGGTGATCATATGTACGACCCTAGTAGGTGGTCCCAGATTTCTATATATATCACTGGCATGGGAGTGCCTTGTCTCCTAACGGTAGCCCATTTCTCGATCTTCATCATCATCCTTCCAATTAGGCATCTCCTCTTAACGTGATGATGGGAATTAGCTTTGGTAACATATTCCTATAGCTTCCCTACCTAAACCATCTCATCCATCAGGCACTTTAATTGCTACCAGCCTTGGCCCTTTGTCCCTATGATACTAGAAACACTTCTTCATGTCTTTCTTGTGTTTCAAACTCATAGGTAGGGGCCACTTCAGTACTATGTTTTTTTTTCAAGGGATAGAGTTTTCTTTTCTTACTCTACTATAGTGGAGTAAGAAAGGGTTCTATCTCGCTATTTCTTATCCTAGATGAGGATCCTTCTTTTTAGCTATGCTATTCTTTCTAAGATATAAGCTTATTGAGCTCCTCAGTATGCATGTATTTGGTTAACCGATCAAGGAACCCCTCGATGTTTCACATTGGGTTCTCATATAGGTCCCACGCTAAGTTGGAATCCCTCAACAAACTCTGAGTGATGGAAATCAAATGTAGCTCAAGGGATAAATCTTGTACATGAACGTCCACGGTGTTAAACCTTCAAACAAAGTCCCTTAAGGACTCATCTTTACCCTGTCATATTTTTACTAGGTGGGATGTTGTTTTAGGAGTTGGCCTACTTCCCAAAAAATGCCTCAAGAAAAGCCAAGGACAAGTCCCTGAAGGACTCAAATTGATCACCCTTGTTGGTCCCAAAGTGCAAGGCAACAGCTCTTGTCAAGGTGGAATAAATGATTCATCAAGTCTCTAAGCTTATTGTAAGCGTTTAATTTGGCATCTTAAATCCATTGGGCATCTGGGTGTTGATAATATCTTTAGGGAATGGTTGAATCCACAAAAAATTGATATCTATGATAAGGCCAAGATTTCCCATATGGGGTTTAGGTGCCTTAGGCACAATGGATTTGTTCTAAATCCTGTAGGATGACACTAAAGTCCCTAGCTTTAGGTTCATCGGATCTTACCAAAGACATATACGGATAATCTTTGGGAAGGTCTAGGGTCGAGACTATAGTGTTGGTTGTTAGCCGTGCCCTGCACCTTCAGTCATCAGATGGCTCTCTATTGCCTCCTCAGGTGCCTCATAAGGCACTTTCCTAATTTCATGCTAAACGGTGGCCTTTAATTGTTTAAAGCGTGTTGGAGGGGCATGGAATTGGTCATCATCCAATGCAGCGAGTCTCTTTCGCTTTTTGGTGTCACGTGAAGGCAATAAGGCCTCTCAGTTGGTAATGCTCTATCCACCTTTTACATTTTGGGGATGTACGAGCCACGTTGGGGGAATTTTAATGTCCCTCCGGACATTGCTACCTTGCTCGTTGTCATAGTGGTGCTAGTCTAATCGTGATCTCCCGGTAGTCACCATGGTTTTGATAGACAGTGTCAAATTGGTAGATAAAGGATTATCAACCAATCGGTGATCTGGCCTAGATGCTATGATGAGGTGGACTAGGAAACCTACATGCAATGATGTCGTCAGAGCCCCAAGCTGTGTTTCGAAGGAAAACCTTCCAATGGTCATGCCATTATCTATGTATGTGGAGTGAAGTTGCATATTAGATATTGTAGTTGATGTTGCATACCTTTCGATTGCCAATGGGTTCTTTTTTTTTATAATGGCTAGTAAAGGATCATGGGAGTATCACGTAGATAGGAAAATGTTGTAATTGGGGGGCTCAGTTGCCATCTTAACTATTACCTCCCCTGATCGTAGAATGTAGTGCTCTTCTTGACCATTTCCTTCCTCATTAGGCTCATAAGGTTATAGCTCTTCTTCTTGGGCCTGATTTAAACTGTATGTGCTTTCCTCATGTGCCCATATGATATCAGCTTCTATTCACCATTCTCGCACCATTGTTATCAAATCTAGTCAAATATCTATTGTTCTACTCATGAAATTTTTTTATTCCATTCATAAGAATTTGTTGTTTCGTTCGTAAGGATTTGCAGTTTTGGTTCTAGCTTTTGCTCAATAAATCTGGATAACAATTCATGTTTTGTTATGCTTCTTGCTTTTTTTTTTTCAGATTACAATTTTTTACTCTTGCATTTGTTCAATACATCTAGGTTAACAATTCATGTTTTGTTATGCTCCTTACTTTTTTCATTTAGATTTGGATGTGTGATTCTTGCTGTGGAATAATTGGTTGGGACTATTTAGGACATTTAATTTCAATATGGCTTTTTGGTTTTTTGAGCTGGTTAGTTTTTCTAGTTCTTGCTTTTATATAACTCATTGTTCTAATTCTTGCTCATTTCACTTAGGGTTGATTTAGAATTTGTGCTTTAATTCTTGTTCTAATTTTTGTTTTTAAGTTCAAATCTATTATTCAAATTTGATTTGGAATTTGAAGGAATTGTAAATGAAACAATAAACATTGATTGAGTAAACAATGTTTTGGAGCTAAATAAACAACAATTTTTCTTAAATGCAGGAATTGCAAATGAAACAATAAAGTCAACTAAATGAACAAAAATCTTGAGTAGAAGGAACAAAAATTTCAACCAAATGAACATCGTATTGAATAGATCAATAATTGACTAAAGAACAACAATATCATTGAAGAGAGGAATTTAGTAGAATATCAAACTTGATTAAGAAGAATAACAATATTGTGTGCATGAATAACAATTGTGAATGGAGCAACAATATGAACTAAAATAACAACAATATCAACTACAATAAAGGAATTGTAGACACATACATACATGTGTGTGTGTGTGTGTGTGTGTGTACTTATAGATAGAGAAAGTAAAATCCATTCATGATCATCTAACTTTAACTTTTGGCCTGAAGTAGCCACTTACCTTAACTTGTGTTAGACACATGGTTTTGATGACAAACTTTTTATGTTGTGATGGGCTAATTAAGTTTATTAAAATAAAATTGGTGATTAAAGTTGATCAAAATGATTTTTACATACAAAATTTAAAAAAGATAGGGTAACATTTGAAGTAGTTACACTAATGATGCTCTTAAATTAATATATATAGTGGAAGCTAAGTGAGTTAGTTGTTAAAGTGTAAAGTAATTTGGAAGTTGTTAAAGCATGAACTGAATTGCAACTAGCTAAGAAAACTCAGGCTAGCTTGTAGTGACTAATGTGAACATGGGTAGAGACTTAGAGCATATTTGGATCATGCAACATGAATTGAGGACCAATTCTCAAATTTATGACCCACTTCTCTAGATGCCTATATGATGGCATAGGCATGTAGATAGATATAGAAGGGTTACTCTCTGCCTTTGATGCCATTGTTAAGTTGTTTTAAGGTTTGAGAAGCTAAGAATTTCTAGGAAGTTGGGGGTTTGGCACGAGAGTAAAAATGTTGCTAGTTTAATGAGCTAAAGGTATTACTTGTATGCCAAGGAGGAAGGAATTTTGGTTTTTCTTCTTTATTTTGGTTTGATTTGGTCATGGTTTAGTTTATAAGGGGTTTAAGTTTTAACTTCTAATAATTCAAGCAAGAATATTATTTGGGATGTTATTTCTAAAGTATTGCTTGAGCTTGAAGCTAGTTGGGGCATTATTGGAAGGAGGAACTATTGAAATCATAAGCTAAGATTAATCTTATAAGAACACTAGCATGAATTAAAAACCACAAGTAACAAAGAGGTTTGCTTGTGGCTAAGCTAAGATAGAACTCTTGAGCTTACCGATCTGTTGTTTTATGTTACTTGCATAAGAGGTTTATGCCTTAATGTTTCCTTATGTAAGCATGTCTTATGAGTCAGAGTCTCATTTGTACTCTTTTTAGTGTCTATTTATATGTTATTGCTAACTTGTTTTTGGATGCAGGATTAAGAACCCCTCTTTCTAACCCCTTTATTGAGTTCTAAGATTTATAGAATTCACCCCCTTATTGTATTCATTTTTCATGGAGAAAGGAATGAGGCAACTGACCTAATTGTATTAATACTTGTCTACATTTTGCTTACAGGCAAGTTTCTCTTATGGTCAGTTTATAGTTATAGCTTAGGTATGCACTAAGGTTATGTTTGGCAATGTGCAATGCATAAGAAGTAAACATGGTGTGCATATAAATGGCATAGAAGCAACATAAGTTAAGATGAATGCTAACTGTTTTTTTTTTAGGATGTTAGGAATGTTTGTACCTGAACTTTATATGTAAATGAATGGCCAAAACCTTGGTTTCTATCCTTAAGATGTATGTATACAAAGCTTGTGGAAAAATTATGTATGAGTGCATGCTTTATGTGGTTGGTAATCATACTCAATTTTGATGTTTAACTATTTACCAAATGATGCAAATCTATTATTTTGTTAAGTGGTTTATGAAACTGTGTTTTCCAGGTTTAGCAACTTAGATTAGCATCATTTGAATCAATTAGCATCAAACTTGAATTTCGATTCAATTAGCTAATTGAACATAGTTTATTCACCCACATAAGACTAAAATTGGCTAAATAGGTTAAGTTCAGATGCCTAAAGCTTAAGACCATCTCTATGCTAAATGCAAAATTCTATCACATAGAAACAATATTCAATTAACAGGTTTGATATAAGGTTTGACTTATAGTAATAGGTTACAATTGTAGTAGAACAGAGTTCTAGTGCCCTGAATTAACTACCTGATAGCCGAAGTGCTATCGCCCTGATCACCCACCGACCATGGGAAAGAGAGGGCCAGACACCTGAGGCATACGACCTTGGAAAGGACTTTGGAGTGAAGGAAATCACATACTTGAGGCACATGGCCTCGGTAGCTCGCCAATTTCAACTTCGGGAGCTAGCACAGCGCNAACGCCGAAGTTCCAGCCTGACTTCGGAAAAAGGGCTCCTCACACCGATGTGAGACATCAACCAAAGGGACCTCGGTTGTACGCAAGAGCTATCAAGGAGTCTCTGACACTCCGATCACATACGTCTCCGACACACCACCTTCAGACACGCTCTGACACGCTGATGCAATCTAATGTCCTGTCTCGAAGGGCTACAGCTCGCGGCCCGAGAAGCCTGCCGGTGGCTAAGGGCCCCCGCGCCCAGAAATATGAACACCATCTGACCATACACGTGCCGCACACGTGTCGCCACCTGAAGGGGTCACCCTCTTTCTTTTATACAAGGGAAATTATCACAGAAAGGGAGGGGGGCTCCCGCGGCAACATCTGGCCCTGAGGAGAGAGACTCTCCTCTGGGAAAAAGGGACCGAGAGAGGCCGGAAAATAGAGGATGCCTTCCTCTCTCCGCCTGAAAACTCTCCCTTCATCCCTCAGAAAGATATGCCAGGCAAGCGTCTCTTGTGCTTATTACTGCATCTCTCTCTCTTTCCCTTTCTCTAAGCACTGACTTGGGCGTCGGAGGTTCCCCCCTGGAAAACCACCCGAGGGGCCTCCGAACCCCTATTTTCTGAGTGTTTGCGCCAGGTCTCCCTGAAGGATCTCCATCCCGGACTCTCTCTTGCACCGGAGGTACCTCCTGTCACCACCCTGTCACGGGGTCAAGAAGCTGCCGGCCATCACTTCAGGTGATCCGCCCTGGACGCCTTCCTTTTGGACTAACCCTCACCTCCAGGACTCCCTGCTGCCCTCACCACTGCACCCAGTAGAGATGCTGGCTCCACACCACTGGACCGCATCATCTGGCGCCGTCTATGGGAACACACCCAGGTTGCCAAAGTTGAAGCTCGGCGTTCTAAGGAAAAGGGGCTCCTGAGGTCCCGATCCACGCCAGAGATTTAATGGGCAACCGAATAAATGGTGGCAGGGACTTCCCTGACCGAGGGTGAGCGCCCCCTGACTATTACCATAGGCTTCCTGTGCAAATTCCCATGCCCTAGCATGGTCGAAATAACGCAATGGTCAAGCCAGAGATGGCAGCAGAAAAATTCGGGCTGAAGGCCCCCTCATCAGTACCTTGTTGGGATGAGAGTCCCATATCAGTTCGCAAGAGTTTAGGCAACGGAGATTGGTGAGATGAGTCATCGGCGGGAAGCATACCCCCAGGAGTACGACCTACGGGAAAAGTAGCATCGGGATGACCCAAGCCTCCCCGCCGAAAGAGTTATGCACCCGAGGAAAAAATTGCCATCTCCTTGGCCACGAAGTCAAAACCCATTGCCCTGAAAGGTCGTCTGCAAGTTGACGCGTGGGCAGAAGGCACCGACTCTACTTTCTTGGACACGTTATCGCCGTCCCAAGGGACCTACCTCTGTGCGACATTGCAAAAAATAGTAGAGCATTCAGAAAAGACAATCGAAATGGTGCATCGAACTCAAAGAGTACTACATCGCGCGTAAGCATAGAAGGGCAGTAAGCGCCCAGGTACTGGCAGACTAGATCACCGATATCCCAGAAGTAAGGAGGGCTAAAACCAACAATGGAGACAGAGCAAAGGTAGATCCAGAATGGAAGCTCCTTGTCAGTGCAACCCCAAGCGTAGAACATTAAGGTGCTGGGATAC